>WTSP01022142.1:0-74351 GCA_025331215.1 Actenoides lindsayi | reverse complement strand
ATATGAGTTTTGAAAATAGTAAATTGAGCTAGAACTTATACTTTCATATATATATATACATACATACATATATAAATACATAAATACATAAATAAATAACGTGTCTTGGTTTCAGTATCCTCCTGCTCCTGGACCAAATTTGCTCGCAGATTGTAACAGTACCTCCACTGCAGTTTTAGGGTGTCAGTTTGGTTGGGTTTTTTTAAATCACTTGCAAAATTAGAGACCTTTTAGGAAATAAAGAAAATAAAGGAATCTTTATGCTAGTTAGATGGGACTGCATCATCTGTTCACCTATTCAGAATGTCTTCAAGTTACCCAACATGGAAGCTATGGAACCCCAGCTCCACACACATCAACACAAGACATACAAGGGCACCCAGAGCTCCGAGAGCTTGCTCAGAAGATTAGCCTTCCACTGAAATCCACATTTCTGTGGTCTTGCTGCTATGTAGCTAGTTTCAACCTATCACGTTTATGCTATGGAATTTGATTTAGGATAAATGCAAATGTTTAAAAGTTATTTGTGTGGTGGAAGAAGAAAAACAACCAGATAATGGCAACATTTTAGCCAAATGTGCTATTGCTGGGCCAAATATCACAGAATCACAGAATGTTGGGGGTTGGAAGGGCCCTCTGGAGATCATCTGGTGCCACTCCCCTGCTCCAGCAGGGTCACTCAGAGCAGAGGCCCCAGGACCACATTGTCCAAGTGGGTTTGAAACGTATCTACAACCTTTCTGAGCAGCCTGTTCCATGGCTCTGTCACTCTCAAAGTAAAGGATTTTTTCCTTACATTTATGTTGGTTTGCTTATGGTACTTGTACATAGTTCTTAAAATCTAGATAACTTATAAACTTTTATACTTACAAATTAGATAACTTTAAAAGCATGGCAGCTGAAAAAATAATCTTCTAAAAGGTGTAGAGGCATAAGTTGAAGTTTGAAGAATAATTCAGCAACCTTTTACTTTAAATGACTGCAGCAGTGAATTTGTATAGTTACACTAGACCTGGAATTTCAGAATCTTCAAAAGACGAAGTCTCTTGGGTGTGCTTTGTGTTTTCAGTACTTACTTCAGTACTCTACTTTTGACTATTTAAACTTCAAACTCCCTTTTTCACTTTGTCACTCACGGTCAGTCCAGGCTCTTTAGTGGTGTTTTTAAACCTGCTCTGAAAAAAATGCCAGATAGATTCAGTCTTTAAAAATACCGTCTAGCTAGTGCTCCCCTTAATAGTGGTGTGGGGAAACACAATTCTTCAGGCTCTTTTCAGGCATGCAGCACCGTCCATCCACTGCTTTTCACAACACTGATTTTGAGCTAGATGCATCAGCTACTCTCTAATTACCTTGTCCAGTAATGGGTATGTACTGTGACCATCAGCTAGACAGGTGATATTCAGCACACCACAGTCTCAGACATGCCATGGATGGCAGGTAACATTCCACTTGCAGTAAATTCAAAGGGAAGAACTCTTTCTTGTCAAAAGGAATCACCTCAAGATTTTTGGCCATCTCTGGTGCCTTCTCAGCTTTTCTTACTTTTCCTGTGTTCCAAAGTGAGTTAAGACACATCTATATGTTCTTGTACCTTAATCTTTCAGCTTCACCTGCTGGAATGATCTGGATTGCTTGGTATGAAATGAAGGAGCTCTGGGGGGCTGTAATTTGCCTCTTTGATTGTCCCAGTTTCTTGTAACTCCGTAGATCCTTAGAAACATTGCACCAAATGTAAGCCATTGACCACTTAGGAGAACTTCAGATGTCCAAGATACGGTTGCTGTCTGTCCTTATCCCTGAGGACACAATTTTCACCTTCTTGAAATACAAACAGTTTTATACAGCAATATAGCACAGAATCTGCTAGGATACTCAGGTGAAGACTGATATCCAGCCCAGCAACAATTCCCAGTAGCCTGCCATTAGCTGGAAAGAAAACCTTGTAAAGAGATGATAAATGGTATGTTGTGATTGGTTCATAAAATGCAACTCACTGCCAGACCTGTAGATACACACCTAGCACAAGCTTCTCATTCAGTTTGTCAATACATTGTACAAAAATACAAGATAATCAACTGTAACTCCCTCTTCCTCCCCCAAATCCACTTAATATTGTTCTAAATGGTTTTTTTATACAAAAACTGAGTCAGAAAACTGATGACAGCAACATAGCACCATAGTTACAAACAGAACCCTGCCTCTTGTGGGAAGTAAGATTTCTTAGGTATTTCTCCATTCTGGTAAACAGACACGGGCAAAGGGAATGGCCTTGCTGCTTGTCAGCCTCTCACTGGCACTACCTGAAATATTCCTCTAGAGTTAGGGTGAGCTTTGGAAGCAGATTAGTAGCTCAGCTGTGATTATCCCTAAACGACACACAAACAGAAGGATCAGACTTGCTGTGCCCCACGGCGTGCTCTCTTTGAAGAGTGAAACACAATTCTTGGTGAAATGAAGAGGGAATAATTTTTTTCTTCCCATCAGAAGTCTCGGTACCTTGCAGCCAGGAGCACTGTTAAAACAGAGACTGCAATGTAAATATAAGCCCTGTCGTAGAGAATATTAAGTGGCACCTGAACAGAAAAAATTTCTGTCAAAAATATCAGTATTGCAATTTCCACCTGTGTGGGAGGGTTCTCAAAAGCAGAAAAAGAAACTGAAATTTGATTAGAAAAACTGATCAGGTACCCACTACAAATGGTCCCAAAGCCTACTGTGAAAGCAGTATTGGCCCTGAGAGAAGTCTACAAGGAAGCAACTGGCATTGCTGGGCTGTCCTCTCAGAGTGGTGGAACAGAACAAAGGTAAGAAAGAACAAAGAACAAAGGTAAGAAAGGGAGGCCAGGTGTCACCTAAGACTGGGAAGCATGACTCACCTCAACTGGACCCTTGAAAATCCCTGCTTAACCAATGGCTAACACTGATGAAAAGCATCACAGTCAACTTTTGACCCGAACAATCCCAGCAGATGTGTTTCTCCTAATTCCCAGTGCTTCCTTCTTGATAACAAGCTTTACTTGTCTTTGATTCTTACTGACATTCAGAAATAACACAATCTCCTGAAAAAAAAAAAAAACACAAAAAACCACAAGGATTTCAATCCAATAAGTGTTCTGAGACTAAATTTAAAACATACAACAAACCTGGGGGGATTCATAAAACAGTACCAGTCATCTCCTTCCTTGCAAGCACAGCCAGAGGACAGGAAATCCTTTGGCTTGTTCAGAAACCCAGACGTTAAGAGTACTCGCCTGGCAGCAATCTTACAGTGAAAAGTAATCCCTGAAACACAGTTATTTTTCACTTTATGGCTCATGTGTACTTTGTCTTTCCAGCCCAGTGAATGTTTCCTGGAGGCCAGCACAACACAGACTACAGAATACAGTCGGAATTAGTAAGTCCCTGTTTTCACGCTGTTGCCATTAGCTCTGTCCCAGATGGCAAGAAATGGAGGGATGCTTTTGTCAGAAGGAAACCTGTAAAAAGCAGGTAGTACTCTTCTGTTGGATTTCACACATGCTTCATTCTCTCAAAATGAGGATGATATGTCCCTGTTTCCACAAAAGCAGCCATGACTCTGAGGTGGATGAAGACAAGGATGTAGGACAAGAAGAAATGGCCTCAAGTTGCACTAGGGGAGGTTTAGGTTGGATACTTGAAAAAATTTCTTCACTGATAGGGTTGACAAGACCTGGAACAGGTTGCCCAGGGACAAGTGGTTGGATCACCATCCATGGACGTCTTTAAAAGTCATGTAGATATGGTCCTGAGGGACATGGTTTAGCAGTGGACTTGGCAGAGTTAGGTTAATGGTTGGACTTGATGATCTTAAAGGTTTTTTCCAACCTAAATGATCCTACTATTCTGAGTAAGAAAGAAGATACATTCAACAGGGACGGGAGAACTCAGCCCTGATGACTATCCAGCAGTAACAGTTTTAACCATGTGCCCATGAAGCACACCAATTCGTCTTGCCCCATTTCAAGATATTCAAGAACTATTCTAAAAGGCTCTGGTAGCCTTGATTTCTAACCCTAGTTTTAAATTTTATGCATAAAACACTGTTTTTATGTATTACTGAGCGGGGTTTTTTGAGCAACCTGATCTAATGACAGATGTCTCTGCTAACTGTAAGGTGCCTGGGCAAGATGATGTTTAAAGATCCGTTCCAACCCAAACTACTCTATGACTCTACACTATATTTTGGTCAAGTGGTCTTAAAAACAGCCACTGCAGTTGCATATTGTTGTGTTTGACCTGATAATTTTCCCTATCATAAAAGACTAGATGCACTAATCAGAAGCTGGTAGTTTCTTACAGAATCCATTTTCAGCAACAAAAAGAGGACAATGCAAGTTCATGTTATTAATTATCTACAGATAATATCTGTGGTGACAAGCTGCTTCATATAAAGTCAAAGCCTATAGACCCATGACTATGGATTTTCTTAATTCACATCAGCAGCAGTGGGTTTTTGAAGTGTGGGCAAGCAACATTACAGAAGTAGGGGAGAACCTGGGAGCTGTGCACCTTTTTAAGTTTACAGTCCCAGTCCAGTCCTTTTAGAAACAGTACTAGAATGTTGCTTTCAAATCTATTAATGCTAAAATTGGTTGATGAAAATTCACATTAACTGGATATGGATGCTTGTCAGATCTTTACAGACTTCCAGATCTGCTACTGAAAGCACTGAGAAGCACCCATTACGAATTGCTATGCTTTTTTTTATACTCTTTTTATATCGGGAAAAAAAAAGATTAATTTCACATGCACTGCATCAAAATTGGATATATAAATTCAGGGACTAACTATTCTAGATTATTGAGATTAAATTAATTTCAATAAAAGCATTAAAACTGATGTTGTTGAGTGTTTTTAATTTTAACCGTGATTGTCAGCAATATAAGAACTTGCATAAATTTCCTGATTTGTTCTTTATTAGAGCACATACTAATTGGATGAATGCAGGAATACTGACTACAGCTTTCAGTGAACTAACCTTATTCAGGAATAGAGAAATATGAAAAGCATGCCACTACTGCATGACAGCTGCTGTGTACAGCTTCCTCCCTTTTACATTTACTACCTCAGGATGAGTCAAATATGAATACAAGTGCTATCAGACTAGAATTTGAAAGTCAGAAGTCTTGACCTCAAAAAAAGAATTTCAGTTAATTCATCTGCTGGCATTTGTTTTCCCCTCTGTTTGCCATATTCTCCTATGCAGGCACCCAAATGATTTTGGAATACATGTATTTGTATATATTGTTTTCCCTATAGCCACTTGTACGGATTTTTATTTTTATTTTTTTTTAAATAGGATGAATTACATGAGAAGGTCACGGAACCAAAGGAGGTAACGTCAGAAGAAAATTTGGTCAGAGGAGAAAATATTTTACCTTCCAAAGATATACCTCGAATGATGCTTATAAAAGATCAGTCATTATCAGCATATTCAAAGATATCCACGCACATGTTCCTTTCTGTCCATGACTGTGGGTGTTCATGATTCAGTTGCCAAAACAGAAAAAAAAAATTTAAAAGAAATTAATTTTGCTGTCTGGTTTTAGTGTTCCAAGAAGGAAAGGCTATACTGCTAAGGATATAGGAGATCCAAGACCACTTTCCTCATATGATGCATAACATTCAGTGACAGGTCACGTAGCCGCTCCATACGTTGTGCCCCAGGCACAGCAGTACTACATGTTCTCATAGAGGTATTTTTAAAACAAAACCAATAAAACTCTTCAGATTTTTCCATAACTGGTAGCAGCGACCACACTGACGCAAAAGATGAAGTATCCTCAGATCACACTTAAGTTTTCTTTCTGCACTGATTTGTCTTGGAATTTTTTTTACGTGAAAGGCTGCAGATATTGCTCTCACCCTTCCTCCTGCTACTTGAGGCCCACCACATAGCCATGGCACGAGGCAACAAGGTGTTCAGTGCATTCCTAGCCAGAGTGATGACGGCTTTATCTTCTTCTCAACCTTGTTTGAGTTGTTAAAGTAAGAATACATATAGATCATGCTTGTGAGGTATTACTTAGTAATCCAACCAATTTCCAAGTTTTTTCCATTGACCTGCGTTTGTTTCTGAAATAGTAAATTATACGTAAGGTATCTGTGTTCTTCAGAGTTTACTTAGAAATACAGAGTGGAAAAATAAACATGAGAAAAAATGAGCTATTATTTAACAGCATTCAAATAACTAAGTTAGTCAGGCTCATTAGAAGTCGGACTGTCGTGTAGCTGGTGCTTTGAGAGGTTTTAGCTTTCTTTGATTTTTATTCCATGTAAATTGAAAGACACGGTAGGCATATTTTAGCTCACACTTTCAATTACCTTGCAGCATATAATATAACTAAAGCTCAGCAGCCAGCTTAGAAGAAAAAGCAATGGTGCCTCTGTGAAGTTAATTTGCTAGAAAGCAAAGGGCACAGTCCTGTAGTTGCTCTTAGCTGAGGAAGCTGGAAAAGCTCAGTATGAAGGACAGCTAGAAGTTAGCACTACTGGGTCCACGATGTGCACATATGTTTAATTTTCATTGGAATTATGGGCTAAATACTTTTATCCCCAGCCGGAAAACCACAGAGACACTCTCTCTATAGAGAACACTTGTCCTGGTTTGAGTGAGAACACAACTAATTCTGTTCAGTGATTTTACCTTTCAGCTCAAGTCTTTTAACTAACTGCACTGTCTGAAGGTAGCAGCCTGTTCTCACAGACAGTGTCTGCTTCCAGCAGTGATAACACCTCATGTTTAGAGTTACTACCAAGGATTGGTGTGCAGACCAAGGCCACTGCTGGATCTTGTGTACCACATTGGGGGGTGCAGAAAGTGAAAGGCTGCACCTGCAGGGAGGAGTGGACAGGACAGGTGACTCCAAACTGACCAGTGAGGGATTCCATCCCATATACGGCATATTCAGCATAGAGCTGAGGGATCTGAAGGGTCCTTGGGCTCTTCTCCCCTTTTGGGCTGCTTTGCCAGTTTTGCTCAGCTTGGCTCAGATCCTCTTCCAGTTTCTTCCTCGGAGCACCCAAGGAGACCTCTGTCCGTTCTGCTTTCGATCTCAGTCTGTGTGTTCCTGAATCCAGTACCAGCATCCAGCTCCTGAACACAGCTCCCGTCTGCTGCGGGGCCCAGTCTGGGACTCCCCCAGTGCCTGCTCCACAGCACCAGTGGTGATGGTGATGGAATTACCATCAGAGGGTTGGGTTTGATATTGGTTTTATATATATTTGTATATATTCCATTGTTATTAATTTCATTTTCATTAAAGCTGTTGTAGTTTCCTTTTCTAATCACTAAGTCTCTTTCCCTTACTCCCTTTCTCCTTCCTTTTGGGGAGGGAGGGGGGTTAACAGAGAGCTTCTGTTTTAGGTCTAAGGGGCTGCCCTGACCCTAAACCGTGACAGCTGTAGACTCATCACTGCTTATCTCAGATCAGTTCTCATCTTTTTGAGAAGTTAATTTTTTTGGTGTTTATGAAGTTTCTCTTGGAGCCAGGTGGTTGTGAGGCAGTCCATACAGGGTGCCAAGGCCTGATACATGCCTAGGAGCCGATACCATTGTTTTGGAAAGTGGGTGGGAGGTAAGTTGTTTTAGAGCCCTCTCCACAGAGCCATGTTCTTAGAAGTGAGACTTTCCAGAGAGGTATAGCAAATAGCGGGTAGTTGCTTTTTATTCCTTTACCACTAACAGTGAGAATGACCTACCTTGGGAACGGGTATTCCAACTATTTTGCAAGTGAATGTAATGGGAGAGCCTTCCATTACCCGAAAATGCTTGAGTCTCTTATCAAAGATGGGTGCTATGTATTTGCCTGTAGGGATCTCCTCGTGTTGGACTTCGTCGTCTGATTCATCCACGGGCGTACGCTCAAGGCGAAACTCAATTTCATTCATCAGCCTCTGCTCAAAGCTTGAAATCCTGTATTCCTGCAGAGGGAGAGAGGCAGGGTTCTGAGCGAGGGGAGTCACGTTCTGTGGGGTTTGCAGGCACTTACACTTTTAGACTAATTCTAAAATGAGTGACAATAAAGAAGCCCCCGTACACTAGGACATAGCGAAGCAGTCTGAATTTAGGCTGCAGACTCAGATCCCCAGAGCATCTTAACTTTGCAGGATGTAACTAGTGAAACGGAGTTTTCTCAAAGGTGGCTAAAAAAATCAAACACGTAGTTTCTCTGAGTCCCCACGAAAACACGACAGCTTTGCACACTGTTGACCAAAAAAGATCATTAAAATACACCGATTTGGTGAGAATTTAGTGTTCGAATATCAGTTACCTGCTAATTATATAAATGAATACTGCTATGTATTTAAATTCCAAATTAAATAAGAAAAACTATGCCTACTAAAAGAGAAAGCTAGGAAGAAAGTGGAAGATTTTCAGCATAATTTACCTTTGGCTTAAAACTTGACCAGGTTTCTAGATAGTGTAACTGAGAAAACAAAACATATCACATTTAAATCCATAGAAGATTAAACAGATGATGCAAGAAAATCAGTGTATTCCTACAGAAATGACCGTTTGCAGAGAGTTTAGTGGGATTATAAGGCTCCTCCTAATCCTGTAAAGTCAATTAGAAACCTCTGGGTACTTAGCATCTGATTAGCTGTTTTGCATGAGGATTTCTCTTGTCTAGACCAAGAGGCATTTGACCAAATGTTTCTTGCCGTGATTGGTGAAGCTTCAGAACAAACAGTCCCCACCAGTTTTTGACAGCAAACCAATGTTTATCCTGGGTATGGTGGAGCACTACAGATACACGTGACTGGACTTGTCTAGCAGCAGACACTGCCTGGATACACTGACATTAAGTCATAAAGTACCTGGAAGCTTTGATTACCATATGCAGGCCTGTAGTAGTAACTGAATCAATTTGCTCAGACCTGGATTTATGCAGTTTGTGAGTTCAGAGCTTGCATTTCTGCTTCTACCGAAGGGCACTGACATCTCTGAGAGCAGGCTTATGTTTTATTTTACTTCCCTGGCAAGCTTGGATCTTCACAATCTCACTTTAATCTGTCAGATAGTGCTATTACGATGGGTTTTGTTTCTCTGTTATAGGAAGGAAATGATCTGTGGCTTGGAAGATAAGTACTTGAGAAATTCCAGAAGTGCAATTCTCATTTTTTAAATAGAATTTTAGAAACTGGTGAACAGTAAATGAGGATGTAGCCTATCCTTACATATATTCCATTTGCTGAAAAAACAAGGTTCAGAAAATGCATCTTGTGTAAAATCTTATCGAAAGTTGATTGAAGAACCAGCAAAGACCCCAAATCACTGGGACTTCCATCCCTGATCATTTAGTCATTCCATCGTACTGCTGATTATACTCCTGACTAGTAGCTCTCAAATAGTGAGGAGCAAAGGTGGAGAGGCAGCCCAACATTTTAGCTGACAAAGTCTTCCGATTTCTTCAGGAGACCAAGGAGACAGAATTGGTCAGAGGTTGAGAGGGGAGTTTTCAGGAGACAGGGGTCTGTGAGACTTGGGGGTGAGAGGAGGAAAACGTGGTATCCACAAAGTAAAAAAAACGTTGGAAATTGCACGGTGGAATAAACACCCTGGTAATACCCAATTTGGTAGTGAACTGTTAGATGTTGTGTATTGGTCTGTGCATCTCAAACCTTCTTTTAGGGTGTTGCTGTAAGATCAGCTCTGGTACAGTTTAGTTCTGATAGGAAAAGGCAGACAGCTCAGTGCAGGGAGACAAGGGCTGATGAATGAACTCTCTTTACTAGAAACTGAGTCCTCCTTCCACTCCTCCCTTCTTCTCTGGTGCCCCGGTGCTGTTCCTTCCACGCAGCTTTGGACCAGTGCCCGTCATTACAAGGTAACACAGGGACCTTAGATGGCTGGATCCCCCCTGCAAGATACCTTCCTTTTAACACTCTCCCTTCTCTCTGACAGGGACAATCTGCTCTCTGATACTTCAAATGTACCGCTGTGAGCACAGTTCTGCCAAGCAGGAGTTTTGGAAGCCGTGGGCGTGTGGAAGCGAGCGGAAGGGCAGGAGCTGCTAGATGGTATCACCCCCTCTCCTCCTTGCCTTTGCTGGCTCTGTGGGCTGCCCAACAGCTGGAGATCAGCACACACACTTAGCGAGTTTCATCTCCTGGAGCTTGTTTTCTTTCACCCCGTGTCTCTCGACAAATCACTTTAATAGATCAAGTTCTAATCTCGGTTAAGCCAGTGTAAAACGGGAGATTCTCTGATTTCTGACCAACCAAAGCAAGTGTTTTTCCATTGCCATGGTGAGAGCTGGCTATAGGGTTCCAAGGGAAAGTTAAGCAATCAGTCTTTTACCCTTTAGACTGAGAAAAGGCCTGTGTGTTTTTTAGGAAGGAAGAATCAAGTAAAAGTCAGGATGTAGCTACTATGTTCTAAAAAACAGCCTTGTTACCAAAATATACTGCAGTCATATTTTGTCTCCCATGAATTAAGGAACTCAAACCTAAGTACTTTCTTGCAAGAGCATATTTAGAGCTTTCTTTTCCTTCCACTTTTTGAGAGTTTTCGGTACTTTCCTTCATGTTGTTTAGGTAGTTCTTGGCTGCAGAGAGCAAAATCTGTGGCAAAAAAAAATAAATGTATCTACTGTGAAAGGATTACCTTGAGTGTCTGAAATCTCCTGTGGCACGTGAAGATACTACATGTAATTCTTCTAAGAATTAAATTGTTTCAGAGATTTCACATGCTGTGTGGCCTTTGGAAATGTGGAGGCTAATTAAGGAATAATTAAGGTAGCTGTAATCTCTTTCCCTCCTTCCCTTTCCATCATCTAATGATTTGTCATGTGAATAAAGGTCAGGACAGCATAGCAAATACGGTGCAGAGAGTCTCTTTTCTGCTGAACATGTTATTGTTTATTGTGTAATTAACCTCTCAAAAATTCTGTAATTAGTTCTGGATATTAATTATATGACAGCGTAATTATAAGGGTAAATGCACTTTTGCATACATTTCTCACTGAGTACTTTTGAGCACTGTTATTCCTGTTGCAAAGGTAAGCCATTTTTCAAGTGTTACGTGTGTTTGGAGGGCAACAGGTCTGATGGGCAGAGTAGGCAAAGTAACTCACAGGTTGGTTATCTCAGAAGCTAGGCACAGTAAATCCATGAAGAATTTTTACTCAGGGAAGGCAACTCTGAACTTGGATTAGAAAAAAAATAAGTGGGGATGAAAAGTGTTAAGACTTCTCAGAGTCAAATAGCAATCCAAAAGCAGTAGCCTAGAAGACCAAAAATTGGAAGAGGGTTTTTGCAAGAGCCAACACCTTTTTAGTTTTTAAGTGCAACATAATAATGAACAAAGGAAGAAAATGTAGGGTGCCTGAATCTGCTTCCACATACAAAACCATTCCATCTGTGTCATCTGAAAGTCATCTGACTGGTTATTTACTGCCCAGTGAACCTTACCAACAATTAACATCATTCTTTTATGGCAGTACATAAGTCTGCCACTGGACCATCTTAGTTGTATACAGTCTTTATTGATACTTTATTGAGCTATATACATCTTTTAGTAGACCTACAAAGTGTGAATGTCATGACTGTTTTCAGAATGATGTGACTAACCTCTATATCAGATCTTTCTGTAGTTCAATTTTCTGGTGACTGTGTCGAAAGCAGGTTTTGGAAATGAAAAGTGCTAATGACAAGAATAATGTTTCAAATTAAAAAGTCACTATTGTACTTTTAATACATCCTCAACTGTGTAGTTGAAGACTGAGAAATCATTGCTTGGTCCCTGAAATATGTTTTTCATCATATGATGTTCTCTAGCAGAGGGAAGTGATGGGTCTAGGAAGGCATTACCATTGCACTTTAAAGGCATCACATTAGTGAGTAAGGTGGTGACTCCAGAAGAAAATGCTACAGGGGGGAGTTAAAAGGCAATGAAATGCTGCAGGCTAATGGGAGAGTCCAGTATTGTTTATAGATAGCTGAGTTCAGTCAGCAGTTTTTCATACTGATTTTTTTTGTTCAGATTCATTGCTGTCTAAAAGAAGTAATGGTATGTAACAAGAAATCAGTAGTGCAGGGTTGATGTAGCCGTGATGGCCTGCAGATGAAACAAAACAATACTGGTAGAGACAATTAACATCTTTTATTTCCTTTACTCCAAAGGAACAGGTTTGTCTTACGTTGTCTACCCAACTAACATAAATTAAACTTAGAGCAATTATTTTCAAACTGTAATTAACCTAATGTTTCTTGCTTCTGTTTTAGGTCTGAAAAAGTTTTCTGTGAATACAGTGTATATTTTTTTTTCCTGACTGATGTGCTGAAGGGACTAACTTCTTACAAAATTTACTTTGAACATTTCTTCCTTTTCAGGAAGGTTTTCTTTTCAGGAATTTTTTTCCTTTTCATGGGCAGATTTTCTCTCACATTTCTTGAGTGCCTGTTCCTCTCTATGTATGTGCCCACACAGAAAAAGGCAGCAGTTTGTCTGAACAAATGAATATTGTCTTTCTAAATGTGTTTAGTGTGCATATATATGCTTATATGTGTTTACACACAAACCAACAAGACTGTTAACATTGCTGTGAAAACTTTAACACCAACATACATAGACTGAAGGTGTTACACTAAACTTCTTAGAATGAACAGGAATCTCTGAAATAAATGGAAATACACAGTTGTACAGAGAATATAATCTTGGAGTTTTTTGCTTGTCTGGTAGATTTTCTTCTAGGATTGGCAAGAGCAGAAAATAGTTGTTTATATGACTTTCTGAACAACTGGTTTTATCACATAAGCCATAAAACTATTTCTGCATGTGATTACATAAGTGGAGTAGGGCAAAGGGTTTGTGGTCCTGGTTCAGACAAGTGTTTCGTAAAGTGCCACACAAAGAGCAAGTCAATGTGATCACTGGGTACACTGTTAAAACTAGGCTGCAGTTCAGCATACTAGGGAGACTAAGGGAAAAAGTACAAAGGTAAGCTCTGGTTTTGGGTTGGAAGTGTACAGTTCCAGCTGCTTTCTGACAACCTCCCTGGAACATTAAGTTTTCACAGGCAGGAATTCACACATTTGTTTAATATAGTGGCCAGATATTTTAAATTGTGCTGTCTCCCATCTAGAAAACTAAAATTCAAGCTCCTATCTAGGCGTGTAAATGTTCTGTACAAATTAGAATATATATCATACATATACATATTATAATTGCATATAATTATCTGTATTGATATATGCTGAGTTGACTGCAATTTTTTAAATGTGGGTATTTCACTTACATGCATTATCAAAAGTGGAGTAGGCAATGATGGTTGTATTAGTATTATCAGGGTATAGCTAGAAGGGCAGAAGTCTTAAAGCTGGCCAGATCAAATGTGCTGGTCCATATGTGTCTTAAGCAGTTCTGTACCATTTTTCTGTAGTCATCAGTAGCACCTTTCAAGTGAGCTGTACAGGATTATTGCCACGGAGATAGGGAGCGTATTCGGTATGTGATTTGACAATGTAGCTGAACTACTGTAGTTGCCAGCTTGTGCTCACAGCAGCATTCCCCCACTTCCCTCCCTGCTCCTATTCATATGCTCCCACACATCCCTCCTGCCATTGCTGGCAGCCATCTGATCCCACAGTGACCTGTTCTGCAGCAGTGAGCTAGAAGAAAGTTCACACTGCCTTGGCCATATTGTTGTAGGGTGCTGCTGGGTGGCTGTAATTTGACCAGTGTGACAAACAAAACATTCTCTCAGTGCAAGTCTTGTTGAAGGTACAGACTCACAGGTACAGACAAGCTATTACCTGCATTTTATGTATGAGGAATTGAGGCTTAAAGAAGCTAAGTGACGAGCTAAGGTAACATAGAAGGTCTGTGACAGAGCAGAGAATTGGATCATGGTCCTACATCTCAAGTGATCTAGCTCCTAGGCCATTCTGCTACCTATGAACCTTTTTGGCAAGAAGGGGAATCACATAGACTGTTGTAATTCCTGTAAATTTCTAAGCACCTTTGTGTGTGAATATGAGTTCTCAAATCCTGGATCTGTTAAAGTTAAAACCTGTCTTGCTGTTGACCTTAGCAGAATTCAGATCTTAGTGAAAATACATGCAAACAGTTAGTAGAAGCTTGCAGCATCAAAATAATCTGATGTTAGCTTAGTAACCCATGGAAATTACCACAAATAGAAATGCTAGAGGGACTTTACTTGCATGTTGGTTCTCATATGCTGTATACAAACATATTGCTGTTTGCCACTCATTGCCAACTCCAGACAGATTTCCCAATTTAATCCCACTTTTGTAACTTTTTGGCAGAGTTTTTCTAAATCCGGCTAACAGTTTATCTACGAAGCTGTAATATATTGCATCTCAGTGTCTGTTTACAAGCTGTAACTCTCTCTGGCCTCAAAGTCTAATCTAGGCTCCTCTGACTGAAATATCCTGCTTAGTTTGGATTCTCTCTTCTTCCCTTTGCTCCTCCTGCCTTTTCAGCATTGGGAATCAAAAGACAACAGATCCAACGTGCCTGCTTTTCTTCACTTAATCGTGAGCTATCAAGAGGTGTCACCAAAGCAACTTATTTCTTGCAGATGAATGACATTGGGCCATCTTACATGGCACAAGGCATGAATATCCTGCTATCCAAATGTAAACACAACCCTCCAAGAGTCTAGCAAGTCAGCTGTGGTACACAGCTAGATCATATTCGAAATATAGTTCAGCTCAAAGTGATTGAGCAAGAGGAAAACAGAAGAGAGAGCAAATGAAGTTTGCATCTCTAGCTTCCCCAGACATCATCTGGAGGGAGTGGCTTAGGGGTGTGTGGGAAAGCATGGGGAGCTCAGGTTCCCTTTCCTGGATGATGAGTTCTGCAAGCCAGTATCCCTACCAGGACAACCTGTCTGTACTGTGGTGTTGGTTAGAGCGAGCTCTTGAGAAGACACCTACAAGTGCTTGCCCAACTATTCATTCCCATAGTTACTGGCAGTTAGTACCTATAATATCAGGATCTGGTAATTTGTCTTGATCGGGTTCTTAAAGCTCTTCTCATTTCTAGTGTAGAGCAAGCAAGCTTCTGTGAGGACTTGTGGTTTAATTCCAAAATTAAGTCCAAAATTGCCTACGTTTGCTGACTTTTGAGAGAAGATGTCAGGCTTGTGTTTGAGCAAAAGTTTTGGAGTGATTGAATTAAGTGTCTTTCTTGTGCTCGGGGCAACAGAGTTCTTGGTGATTCATGGGATCTTTCTGAGGCTGACTGCTTAGCATGGGAACTGTGAGGAGATGATTCTGTTTGATCAGTGTTGAGGTGTTAATGGTAACGTGGCCTGCGTGATGAGCTGGGTTCTGCATATGGCTTTACAGTCTGTGCTTTTTAATGATGAAAAAGCTTTTGGACAAACTCTCGTGCTCTGAAATTTCATATAGCGTATTCCCTAGGAAAAGTAAAGAATCTTCATGTGAGGGCTGTGCATAATTTTCTGAACAGCTGTAGGTTTACTCTTTGTCCTAAAAACCAGCCAGTGACCACACTCCTATCTGGGTCTTACATGAAACACAACCAACCAGCGTGGCCATATGATACACTTCATAGTAAATGGCACAGATATGTGAGCACGGTTTGTAGTTCTTAGAACCAGAAGTTATAAACCAGGCTCAGGTACTTAACTCTCCTTTCCTTTATTATTGCACAGTTAATTCCTTTATTTTTATTACTGCGCAGGATTTTGAGGCTTAATTACCCCATTTTTCTATTTTATATTACTTGCATAGCAAAGTTTTGATGAGATAATGTAATTAATTTTCTAGGTTTTGCCTGTAAAGCTGAATTTCCTCTGTCTATAGTCCCACTGGTGAAGCCTGAAAATGTTTTCAAATACCAGGGCAAAAGAGTCAGTTTTCATTACATATTTATATTTTCTTCCATTTGCCAAAATCCCCCTAAATTCTTCATCTGCCCTTTTTTCCCCACACATCTTTTTGTTTCTACGTGACATATTCTAACTGAGCATTACCAAGATACTGTAGTTTTAACAAAGATAAAAGGCCCAGTGGACTAGAATGATGGATTTGGGGCAGTGGAGATATCACTGGCTATGCTGTCCTTTCATCAAATGGTGCAGTAGCCCACCCACTCACTGAGGTTATGAGGCTTGAATGCTTTGTCTCACAGGATTTGAACCTCTGCCTCCAAGAGGAAGCTCTGGGCTATATGCTAATAAAACATTATTGGGGTGGAGATGAGTGGATGGGAATGTTCTTTGTCCTTCTTGTCCTCTTTCTCTTTGCAAAAATACTGAAACATCCACTACAGTAAGGACAAGAATCCAGGTGGTTGTCCTAGTTCCTAAGCAGAAGAGTGGTTCTCTTTTTCTCTCTCCATCTCTCTCTGTCTGTCCCTGTTTCTTTTCTCCAGCACAAACTGGAAGAAAGAATTCTAGCAGTTTCCTCAAGCAACCCTAACCATTATGCTGCAATGGTCTCTGAAATGTCCTGGTAGAGGAGGGCCTGTTCCACACTGCCTGAAAGTCTTAACTTTTATTCATTGAGCTGGAGAAGGTGAGAGGAAGGTTCAGGTCTCCTGTGATGGGAGCTGTTCCGAAAAGTGGATTTTTATGCTGCTGATAAAGAGTGCGTAATTATTTGTGCACCATGGGACAGCACCAAGAGTACTGGCAAGCAGTTCTGCTGTCCTTATGTGAGTTAAGATTTATGAGTTCAACTGTGTTCAGGCCAAGGAAGAAACCGAGTTAAATCTCCTATATCCTGGGATTTGTCCTAACCTCTTCCTGGAGTTGCATAAAGCTCATCTTCATTTAGTGTATCTTCTGTTTGAAAGAACTCAGCAAATCTGACCGAAGACATTTGGAATAACTGAACCACATTTTTTTCAGCACTCCTAATTGTAATGAAAAGTTCTCCTGGCCATAAAGCATACTACCATCTGCAGAAATGACGGGTATGGTGTTTTCTTCTGGTAGAGATGACAGCTTGTTATTGCATGTACATGATCAAAATTGCAGCTAGAATCTTAGCAAAATCATATTTGTGTTTCTGTCAGAACTGCATGATGATCATAGCTGTAAAAGACCAGAGACTAATCTGTTCTGTCTCATGCAACATCAGCAAAATTACCAGCTACGGTCTGATTCTGGTTTTCTTTATTGCTGGTGATGAATGATGTACTGGATGAAACAGAAGGAGTACATCTGGATTATTAGAGATCACGCTGAGTGCGAATGCTGACGCTTAGGAAAATCTTGGCTTGTAAGCTAGACACTTTTCATTTGGAAGTCAATAATAGATAATAAATAGAACCCCAGGATGTAAATCTCTCATGTTCTTTACCTCTCTTTGTATATTAATATAAGACAATACTTTAAGGCACAGATTTGTTATCTTCAGCTTTCGTTCTGGATGATCCCTACATGCTCTGCAGATTCTATAAATGAAATCAAATGCTGCTGTTGAAATATGGTGTTACAATACGATTCTCTAAACAAGAAAATGCTATGGGGGACATTCTGTGGGAAGGAATTTTTAAAATACCATGTAGAAAATACAAGGAAGCCAACAATTTGAGATTCTTATTGGATGCTGTACTCCATTTGTTACGCAGCGATCTCACACAAAGAGTAGAGTTGCATTCCAGTTTAGGAGGCAGTGAATAAGAAGCCCTTCCCTAACATTATAATAATCACTTTGATGTAGGTATGCTGTATGCAGGATGAAAATGTCTCCTTTTTAATTCTGTGTCAACTGCGAGAGGAAAAACCAGTACAAAGTCATGGGTGTGAATCCAGCACTCCCAACGCATTGTTCTCAGAATGTTGATAGTTCTATCAGTGGCAAAGCAATAGGAATTTTGGAAAATGCCTCATCTCATCTCTTTAAATAATCACGGCTTTCACTGAGAAGAAAATGATTTGCTGGAGTCAGTCTGAGCAGTGGTTTTCCTTGAGGTGGAAGGATAATTTCAGAAGTGATTGAAGGTGGGAGCAGAGGGAAAAATGTAGGAACTTGTATTGAGCAATCCTAACATTGTTTTCTAGTTCACTACCATTGGCATTCTCATTACCATAACAATTTTAGAAGTGCCAGCTTTGAAGTTTTTCAGTGTTTGGGGGATTTGGGATTAAAGATTTTGGTTTGGTCTCATATAGAATAGCAAATAAGTGTATAAATAACTTTTGCTGTCAGCAGATAACTTCGACGCGGGTAGCGATCATTGTTTCTAAAGGGGTTATCATGCAGTTAACTCAGAAGACTGACTGGTATTGCACAGCAGAGCTCCAAATAATTTGTCTTACTACCGTAGCAAGTACAAATTGTAACACTTGTGATTCATCTGCAGAACACACCGCTTGCCAGTTGTTTTACTCAAAGTGCTTTGGCAGCGTGATCCGTCAGGAAGAAAGGTCAACGGCAAAATTAAAAAAACAGGGATTACGCTGCAGTTGTCCACAGAGGATAATTTGCTCCAGAGAGTCCAGGGCTTTTTGCTTCCCTTTGCATGTTCTCTGTCAGAAGGGCTAACAGACGCTGTGAAAAGTCCCCTTGTTGCTGACAGGTCAGGGGAAACCATTATTTGCTGCGTTAAGCCGGAGCTGGCGGGACAGCTACGGAGGGTTCCGTGGACAAGGTGAAAGCAGCAGCATCGCCTACAGACAGAACAGCTACTACCTAGCATTTCTCAGTATGTCCTACTGTTGTTACAGGGAGGTTGAACCTGGTTTACAGTGATTTCAACCTCAAAATATTATCTCATTTTTTATTTCCTCTTTAATTTCCTAGACACCGCCCCGATCTGGTGAATTCACTGATTCCAGTTAAGAAGGAACTGATGCTGTTTTCCTTGAACTTTGTAAAAGGCTCGTTATTTTGTTAAAATCTAATAATGCTAGGCCTAAAGTGCAAGAGGGTTTACAAGCAACAGTTGCCAGTAACAGCTACCAAAACCTTTTGTTAAGTTCCTAACAAATCCCTGTCAATTTATGTAAGTCGGGAGATTTGGAAAAATAGGTTTAATGCTAAAAATTAAAGACTGCATTTTAGGTCAACCAAAGTAAAACCAGAAACCTTAGTTTTCATTATTTTACTCCTTAATTTGTATTTAAAATACATAGTGTGTGAATGTGTATGTGTGCAATGAGTTGAGCAAGTTGTAAAGTGAAAAAATGAAATCCAATGTAGAGAAGCTTCTGTGAAAAGAAAAAAGTTTTACATTTCTCCTGGCCCCTAATAGAGATGGTCAGAAATTTAAAATGCTACTCAGTCACAAAGTAAACCCTCTACAGCTGCATCCCCTCATGCTTCCTATTTAAAGCCCCACTTTGCTATTCCAATCCAGTACTTACCACAACAGCCCACTCTGCAAAATAGTCTAGCAGCTCAACCACACCAACACCTTTTGTTCCACAATACATGCCTTGTTCATGAGTGAAATTTATTTTAGTAACACTGAATTTTCTTACCTGCTGAGTACTTTGTTGACTACCATCCTCTCTGAACTGCAGCTTTCTTTCCAGGTCCTTTACAAGTGCAGCTTTATTTTCCCGAATAGAATCATCTGTTGCTAACAGCAGAGGCTTCAGATTTTTCTTTGTTAATCCCTGGGTTGGGCTATTAAAAGAAAATTCTGATACTAACATGCAGCAACCAGTATATATTTTTTTTGTCATCTGTGTGATATGATACATTACACTTCAGTTGTCTGGAGGAACCTCTTATTTATGCAGAATCCAAAGCACAATATGGAATTTTATGGGGTTTTATACTGCTTTAATTAAAATACTGCTATTGCCCTGCCAGTGGGAATTAAGGACACGTCTTAAAGAGAGTAAGTATTGTAATACTATAATAAACATCTAAGTCCCATTTATATTTATCCTGGAGTACTGATGTCACAATGAATGCTGAAGAAATGTGTATAGGTGTTACCTTAGGTATACAATTTATACATTTTACCACATCAGGCAATAATTTAAAAGTGAATACAATTTCTCATTGATCTTCCTCTCACATCTTCATTGCTCACTTACTTTTTCTATGAACTTCTTTCATTTCTCTCACCTTTCTATGACACCAAACATCAGCAATACTTTTTATTTTATATATGTAGTCTGTTTCATCTTAGTAAGGTTTGAAAATAGTTTACAAATAGCTAAAATAGTTAAATTCTGGCTAACAGGGTGTTCTGGTAAAAGGCATAACTGAAGATTGCTGTGCAAGAGATCTTCCTTTTGTTGTTCTGCAGACATGGTGATCGGTCCCTGCTTTTGTAACCAGAATGATTGTAATTGATAATGCCCCAAAAGGAAGCTGAAACTGGGTATTCACAGATTAGCACAGGTATCATTCAGGTTCCTTCCTGGTCTTTTGTGCCTTCACTTTGACTGTCTCCCATGCAGAGATCTAGATTTGAGCCTCAGCCCAATTATCTCTAGTTATGTGGGAAGTAAAGTCTGGGCTGGGACCCTGGAAAGGTTAAATGAAGAAAACATTATTTAACTAATCTACCTGGAAGACATATTGTAAGGATTTATTTGGTAATGTCTGTACAGCAGTTAGGAAAAGGAAAGCATTTTGCAAGGGTTATGTCCTTAATGCAAAGAGAATAGTGCTCGAGCACTTGTGCACCAGCTCTGAAGGGAGGACGGGGAGCAGATGAGTGAGCAGTGACAGTTGGTTTTTGCTTGCTGTTGCAGTGTTGTGAAAGCAGGCTGAAGGCTTCAGCTGCATATAGTTAAAACCTTCACCATGAACTGTATAACTTTATTAGGTATGCCTGCCCATGATGCCAGGGCTGTGGAGACCTCCAGGCATGTGCCACAGAGTGATGGTGATTATGTGTTTGTGCTGGGCAGCTTAGAAACCTGGGAGGAGGAGCAAAATAATGGTTTGAGGGCAGGATTTCTTGGCAAACAGCACGGTGAATGTTGTGTGTACAGAGACACTTTTCCCTGTTATAATTACAGGTAGGTTGGTGTCGTATCAGCTGAATAGGAGACTGTGACTTACTGATGGCTATCACTACCTTGAAGTATACCGTTGGTAAAAGGGGGAAATGTTCCTTACTTTGTGCAGAACTTGGAGTTCTGTGGATAAAAAGTTGTATCAATCTACTGGTGCCAGCCACGCTAACACAGGGTTCACATATGGCGCAAAAGGGATATTAATTTCAGCTCTACTAGTAAAGAAGGCACCTTTCCAGTGCATCATCATCCTTATTTGCTTCTATGGTGGCAGCCGTTTTGTCACAGAAATCCCACTGGCTGTCAATTAAAACATGTGCAAACCATTAAGTCTTCTGAAATTTTCGGTGGGGACTTTCAATACAGAAAGCATTGCAACCAGAAAAAGATCTTTACATGAGTTGTTTCTTAGAAATACCTGGACTAAGAAATAAATTATAACTTTTAAAACTTTACTTATCTCTTACAACAGGGAAGAATGGTTTTGTAGCTTATAGAGGCACATATCTTAGAGTGACTTACCCTGCAAGCTCATGAAATCTCTTTTCTCCCACTAGTAAAGTCTTATGAACCTCTGAGCCCCCAAATTCTTGTATATATCTGTTTATAAACTCGTATTTCTCTATCTTGAATTTATTTCACTCTTGATATATCTTATTACAGCAGTTATTATCCCTCCCTGTTTTAACTGAACTGTCAAGGTTAGATGAAGTGACCGGAACGTCTTAATCACTCGCTTTTCTATTTCATGAATGACTTGCACTTCAGTAAACTGCCCACTGACCCCTTGAACAGAAATAACATCTTCGTTTCCTTCAAGAATTACTTCTTATCCCTGCTTCCGCACACACTTGTTCATGCTACTTACGTGGCTGGTGTACTTCTGGGCAGTCCCATAGCGTTGGTTGATGGCACGGTAGGAAGCGAAGGAAGAACAGAGCTAAGGAAAGCGACTGGATTCTGAATCCGGCCCGTTGGGGAGAGGGGAGCAGGAGTCACAGTCTGTGGCTGAAACTGTTTTGCACTAGGTGTGGAAAATGTCGACGGAGGCAGCACAGATTCTTTAGGGCTTGGTGGAGACTGTTCACTTCTGCTTGCAAACCCTCCTGAAGACCTCGACTGGGCAGGTGGAGGGTTTCCTGTGAAATTCTCCTTGGGATTTGCTCTTTGAGTTCCTTGAGGGGTGTTGCTGAATGTCGTAACTGAGGTGCTAGACGAGGAGCCAGTTGGTGGTGTGGTTTGTGATGGGAGGAACTGTTTAGGCCGGGTGTAGTTGAACGCTTGTGAAGCAGAGGCTTTGCTTTGTCTGTACGTAGCTGAGGTGGACTGTTGGTGGAGCGAAGCGGCTGAATTCAGTACCGTTGTGCTGAATGACAGCTCTCTTGTAGACGTCTGATACACCTGCTGTTGCTCAAGCAAGACCTGGTTGTGGAGCTGTTTTAACTGGGTCTGATCACTGCGTATAGAAAAAGATGAGCCAAATTGGTCACAATGTGCTGGCTGACTACATTGCAAGAGAAAAATTCTATGTCCTGTGATACAGTAAGAGCTAGGGGAAACTGCTATAGGACACGTTCTCTAACATTGTGAATGTAATATTAGTTTGCTACTGAAATAAACTTTTCCTTCCTCTCCCCTTCTTTGCCAGAGGCACAAAAGCTTTTTTTTCTGAGAATTATTTGACTGAAGATGATTCTTACATTTTAACACATGAAATATAACTATGAATTGTACTTGAAGAGATTTAAGGGATAGCATTGTGAAATTCTGCTCTACGTCACCTTAGTACCTCTCTGCTTGGGTAACTAAGAGCAGATTTTGATTTATTGGATTTTAAGTGAGCGTTCGTAAGCCAAATTGCAGTTATTTAGCTTCTCTTAAAGTGGGTTCTGTAAACAGCATTTTGGCTAATAAAGCTCTGTAATTCTCTGCCAAAAGAGATATTACCAATGTAGTTTGGGTGGTGTTGACATTCAGTGACAGGCAGGAGTTCATAATACAGAGGGGACTTGCATTTCATGTAGTTGTTTCTGAAATGCTATCTACTGTAGATGTCTTCAGGGCTCTCTTACTTTGCAATTAAGGAAAAGTATTTTGTCTTGTCAAGTGGTTTGTTTAGTTATTATGTATATGGAAATACAGCATCCAGGCTGACTTTTCCCCTTCCAAAGCAAAAAAGGCCATAGAGGATGTGGAAAATAGTAGTGTCATAAATTGTTGAGTTTTAAATAACTATTGTTAAAAAATGAACAATGTAGAAGTAGGGACCAACCACAACTGGTACTGACAAACTAAATACATGAAGTCACCAGAAGTTCTTTTTCGTTTAAATAATTATTGTTTCTATAATGTACTAAACAAAAACCACATTAAAGGTAGATAAAAATAGCCTTTGGGATTACAGTTGCTCGTTAGCTGCTAGCCCATACTATGTATGTAAGACTGGTTTTGGCAAAATTGCATACTCAGAATTAAGTGAGATATATTTGCAGAACATGTATATATGATATATATTTGAAGTATATAAGGAAAAAAAAAATCTTTCCTTTGAAGGTGACAGAGCATTGGAACACACTGCCCAGAGAGGTTGTGGAGTCTCCTTCTCCGGAGAGATTCCAAACCTGCCTGGACATGTTCCTGGGCATCCTGCTCTGGGTGACCCTGCTTTAACAGGGGAGCTGGACGAGGTGATCTCCAGAGGTCCCTTTCAACCCCTCCTTCTGTAATTCTGTGATTTGGTGAACCTGCTTTTATTTTTCCTGCATAAAAGCGGTGTTGTTCACCTTCTGTTGTGCAATTAAATAAAATCTCAAAGGAAAACATTTTCCTTTTAGTATTGGAAAACACTTTTCCGGAGAGGGATATACGGAAAAAAAGATATAGTTCTGTAGAATGTGTTCTGTAAGAGTATGGGTGACTGGGCCAGCAGCATGTGACACTGACTGTCTTTTTGTTTCGTGTTTGAGTTTTTGCTCTAGTGCAATAGTGCCCTGATCTTTGCATACTAAATAATATCAGTGATGCTCCTGAGACTTGGAATCCCTTTTACTTACAGCTTTGGTTTAGCCAGCACCGGGGGAGGTTCCTTGGATGGTGATGTTGGCTCTGGTATTTTCATTGGCTGTCCATTTATCCTCTCTTGAAAATAGTTGGTTCTGATCTGGTTTGTAGTGCCAGGCCCATCCTCTGATGACGTTTCGCTTCCTTTATCATCTTCAGGCAGCTTGAAGTGCACACGGAGACCTATCTTGGAACTCGATCTGGGTTCATTGTGATTCACAAGAACACCTTCAAGTTTAGTTTTGGGGGTTTGATTTACTATGTGATGGGAAGGAGTACGTTGGGGAGGTTGATGTTCAGTAGCAATTAAGTTGATTGAGCTCATTGTGTGAAGGCTAGCAGCATTACTACTGTCTTCAGATGCTGAAATAGCAAATACCAAACTTTGGTGATAGGTAAATACCATAAATTTTAGCAAAGTGTAATTACAAAAGTTACAGTTGGAAAAACTCACTCTGATGTCCTTCCAGCTTCTGGACTGAGTTGTTTGACCTCATTTGTTCCCTTAACGAAGGAATATTGTAAAGGCATGGGAAAAAGAGACACCATTCTAGTTTGGAAGATCCAGCAGTGGTCTTCAGCTGTGTCTCCCATGAATTCCACTAGCATCTTTGAAATGCAAACTTTCTTTTCGGATAATTCTTTAACTTTTTAGTTACGAAGAACACTGCCAGAACATGAGCTGAATTTGAGTCAACAGTGCGCTATGCTTTTGTGTACTGTTCTTTCCTCTCCTAACTGCTTAGTGCCTTGGCAGCATAAATTGTGTAGGCAGCAGGAAGGAATCTGTTTTGAGGTTTCCTCCTTTGGGGCTCTGCACCGAAGGGTTCTTGAAACAGCAAATTAGACAGTCCATAGAGATTCCAAACATAGCTATTGCCCACATCTTGAGGTCAGCAAGAGTTGTGTTTTTGAAGGACTGTACGGGATTTATTCCCTAATGTTCCTTGGTCCTTCACATTTCTAACTGGGGACGGACACTTTGAAAAGACATAGCAATCCATATGTTCAGCCTGCTCTGCTTGGATTTACTAGCAAGCAAAGGACGAAACTAAACTCTTTACCTTTGACGGTTAGATGAGCTATACTGGATACGGTGCCGTATTTATTGCTTGCAGTACAGGTGAAACTGCCAGAGTCTTCTGAGAATACTTCAGCAATAACAAGAGTACAGATTTCTTCTGCAAAGCATCAGAGCAGTGTTATTACTTGAAGGGAACATGCATCGAACGAACGCACAAAGCCTTGACCGCCCTCGAGGACGTTTCCTTAAGGTTTTCCACCTTGCTCAGTTTGATTTTAGTTTCATCATTATTATCAATTTTGGCAGCCTTTGTGTGCAGCAGCTGTTATCAGCATTGTCTGCAGCAACTGGTACCCTCTGTGCTCCGGCATGCCCAGCGAAACCGAAGAACAGGTGTCAGCAGTGTTTGGAAAACATTAGAAAATGTTTTCCTAATCACATCAAGTACAGATTTTTTTTCTCTGAAGACCTTAAAGTTTAATTTGGAGAAATATACCATACTCTATCCTCACGTCTTGATAAAATTTATGCCTTTTTATCTTTTTGCAGATCGAAAGATTAGTTATAATTATCTGGGAACAACTCAAGTGCAGTCAGTCTGTAAAGTGAAGAAATACAAACGACATCCACATAGGCTGGCATTTTCCAAAAGTACCAGTGCAGGTTCTCAGGTAGAGGAGACTCTGCTAATTGTACTTACAGAAAGTTACCTTTTCACTTTTTTGGGGAAGGAGACTAATGGGCACCAAAAATGTGCTAGCAAGATTGTACTAGCAAAAATTAAATTCCATCTTGGAAAGTCAATCTGGGCTTATGAGATTCCTGTCTGACCAGTATCTGGCATGTCTAGGCAGCTAATAAATACCTATGGCACTGGGATTTTAAACCTCTTGTTTGGCTGGGGAGCTGAGATGAGGGGGGAGAATATAATCTAAAGTGTATTGAAATGTGGGCTGATAGCATTTCTTCAAGCAGTCAGTCACTATTTTGCTGCCATTTTGCAAAAAATTTTCCTAAACCCCTGTAGGATTACTATTTTAAGAGTATTTCTGTAGAAGACCATACCACACTTAAACTTGTTTCGTGTCATCACTGAGGAAAATCTAGTAGCAACAAAGAGATTATTTGCTAACAACTACAGAAGAATAATAGTTTATTATAGCAGTAGGATCATAGAACTAGTTTAAGACATTACAGTATCTAGTTTATAGTACTTGGATTTGCCAACCACTGCGTGCATGGAAATCCAGATTCCTTCTGAATGAGCAGCAGGTGATGAGGCAGTGACAACTGCACCCAAGTGATTACCCTCTAAAAACTGCTTCACATTACTCAGCAGTGATGCCACTGGACAGTAAAGGAACAGCATCAGTGGGTTCTGGTAGAAGCTCTGTTTATTCATTCCTAGGTCTCCGCAAAAGACATTGCAGAGAGAGGGAGTCTCGATTTCAAGATACTTTTTGGGATGAAAATCTTTTAATAAGGCAAGGAGAAGAGTCACAGAAGTTTATATTCCATAGGAGTTAGTACACCTTTGGCAATTTCGTGTCTTCAAGGGTACAGCTTTATATTTTTAATAATGGAAAGCATGACCTAGAGAGTGAGTGTCTCATGGAGAAGTAATCAAAATCTATCAGGCTCCTTTGCTCAAGTCATGCAAAGTAGGCTATGTTCTGCTCTGACCCTTGAAATTAGCAAATCCAGCCACTTTTCTAGGATTTGCTGATATCAGGGGTGGAACACCTGATGTGACACTCTCATATTACGCTGGTAGGGAGCAAAGGGAATGGCTGACATGGCTAAACATCTGATGCAATGTTCCCTAACTGGTCAACTAGATAAAAATAGCTCAGTCCTACATCATCTGCTATACTTCTGAACCTCAGGTATACAGGGGACCCTTATACATTAATCGTGTTAATATTTAGCTCATAAGATAGTAACATTTAGGTTCTAAATTAGAACTGGGTCAAAGCAGAACGGAAACATTATTTGCTTCAAAAGTGGTAGAATTAATAGAAATTATGTGTTTATGGAAGTCTACAGTGAAATGCATCTCACTAGTAGCTACAGAACATGGAGAAAAGAAGAAATTATATTAATTAAATTATGGATTTTAAATAATATTTTGTGAAGTTAAATCACCACATTTGTATAACCAAAAAAGTATGAGCCTTTTAATGATCCTCACCTGGTTCAGCCATAGATCGTGGTTCTAAAGGGAAGAAGAGCAGAATTAGTAGATTGAGTATACTTATTTTTTGCCAATATTTTTTTTCCCCTTAATCACTAAATATGAGCTTTGATCTTCTCAATATGATGGAATACTCTCTTTGATCCAGTTTTCTGTTTAGGGGGTGGTGGAGACAGCCAGGCCTTGTACTCAATGGTATATCTAATCCACTGAGCAATTTGAACACTTAGGAACACTTCTGAGAATTTATGAATAGGAAATAAATTCTGCAAGAAGTTCTTTTTGGAATGGTAGCACTACTTTATTGTGTCTTGAAGACAATTTCTGAAACCATTACAGACGTAAAATCAAGTTATGATAAAACACTGTTTCATTTAGGTTTGATTTAGTGTGGTATTTAAGGAATTTCTATTGAGTTTTAGCAAGTTTAATATTCCAGTGACTTACAAGAAAACTGCCAATGTTTCGACTGAGTTTGAGAATTCAAGTAGAAGTAAATGTTTGCAGCCTATCCTGTATCATGTGCACACACATATATGTGGAAGCATGCTAATGTTCACATCAGGTTACTTTTATGGATAAATAAGCAATTTACTGCACATAAGCACTATTATAATAGCACTTAACTATAAGATGAGGGATTTCTGGGTAGTGGAACTCGACATAAATGGTGCAAACCCAAAAACAAACAGCAGAAGTAAGGCTGAAGTAGAAAAGGACATTGAAGTGGCAAAGGGATCAAAGCAGAAGGCAGAACAATTCAATAATTTGGGGAATCTCAGACAAGTACTACCTGTGAGCATGCTGTTCAATTCATCCACAGTTTGGCCTACTGGAACCCAGATTTATTGCCATAAATATGGCTTAAATAGTTCTTACAAGTGTCATAAGAAATTCAAAGTTGCTATGTTAGCAATTTTGTTGCTTGCCTATATTTTATTAGACACAATATTTCCACACAAGAAACATACTTTTCTGTAATATCCTAAAATCTGGAGAATCTTCTATCAGTGTTCCTTCTCTATACCATTCAACCTTTGGGGAAGGAGCTCCTTTCACCCGACATTCAAAGACAACAAGCTGCCCCTCAGAAGCTGAAATATCCTGTAACATCTAATAGAGAAAATGAATAGACAGTCAGTAAATGTATTATTGATCTGGAAGTAATACTGATTTCATTAAAATTTCATAAAGCCACTTATCCTGGAATGGCTTAAGAAATGCATAATTCCCTTTGTCTTTGCTAGAAAGCTTGAAGTGCCTCTCCATACATTTAATTGACCTCTTTAGTTTTCAAATATGTCATAGAACAAATTACCTTTGTAAATACAGGAGCAGCAATTATAGGTCTTCCATCCAGTCCTTGCAAATAGTTAGTGGGACTTTGAGCCTGTAGATGAGAAATTAGAAAGAAGTTCTTCAGTATGAGGGTGATGAGACACTGAAACAGGGTGCCCAGGGAAGTTGTGTATGCTCCACCACGGGATGTGTTCAAGACCAGGTTGGATGGGGCTTTGAACAGCCTGGTCTAGTAGGAGGTGTCCCTGCCCATGGCAGAGGGTTGGAACTAGATGGTCTTTAAGGTCCCTTCCAATGCAAACCATTCTATGATTCTGTGATTTTATGATTACAAAATATCACATGATGGTGTTTAGGTGCACAGGTGTTATTTTTCTCTATAGAGGAGAAACATGCTTTTGGACTGACACAGAAGAGATTTTTGTGGGTGAAGTCCAAAGCAAAATATTTAATGCGATGGATATAAGTAGACAACAGCTAGGCATCTTCCTGGATGGGTTACTGCCTGAGTATAAAAAATGCTGTTACTGCTTTATTGAATTAGTCACAGCAAGGAAAACTTCACTGCAGTGTATTATAATATTTTTTGTTCATACTTCACTAAGGCAAATCAATGTAGGCTGCTGGGTTGTAGTGTCCTTTTAAAAACTCTTACTTACAAAATATTTATGGATGTCAACAAGGAAAAGTGAAGTCCAGTCATGTGTGACTGCTACTGTAATTCTTTGCTAAAATCGGACAGTTTACAGAGGTGGAATATTGCCCCATTGATCCTGCTCAGTGAAATCAGAATGAAATTATTCCCTTTCTGGGAAACTTCGTTATATAATTTAATTAACAGAGTTTTTCATTTTAGTGAAACAGAAGCTGCCCCAGAACACCAGAATTAATGATTCAGTACTTAAGGAAACATAGCCAGATCTTATAGATGGTGTCTTATAAAACCACCAAGATTATAAGTGGTAGTTTTTGAGGTAACTAACACTCTTGGATTAAGCAACCTCTGTCAAAATGTAGCAAAGGCTTAGTTCCATTCTCTTTGTTGTCAAAAGTACACGTGCATTACTTCACTTGCTCAATATCTCTTTATTGGTTATCACCTAATTCTAGGCTGTCAACATTGAAAAGGAGTGTTAGGTGAGTTTCTCATTAACTTTTTCGGTTTTATTTTAAGTAAATATGACTCTTCTTTCCTGTTAGGAAAGAATTCACAGTTACGAATATTCTTTGCAACAAACAGGTCTTGGTTTTAATTAATGTTACCAGGCATTCCCCTTCGATACGGATATTAAAATATCGTGGTAACTAAGCGTACGTACATGTAAAATAAACACAGCGAAAGGTTTAGCTTAAACTAAGTTTAACTGAACAGAAATTATCCTGAGCGAGTTCTGTAGAAAGGGAGAGGAAAAAGTTACTGGCTGACACTGTTGGAGGTGAATGAGTCAGCCTGCAACGTGAGGAGGCCAGGGAGTTGACGTGCAGCCCCAGAAGGCCCTCACAGCAGGCAGGCCCCTGCCGGAGCGCGTGCGTGTGGGTTCCCGCCGCCGGCCCAGCGGCGGCTGCTCCTTCAGCTCGCTGCTGAGGAGATGCCTCTCACCTGGGGAAGAAAGGTGCCCTTCCCTTTGCCAGGAGCTAGAGGTTAGCAGGTAGGCAGGACAGCTGTGTATGCAACTGAACTCGAAGGTTCAAAGCTGAAGTTCAACAGCAAAGCAAAAACTGGAAAACGTGGGGGTTATGAGTCACAAACTGTATAAGAAACACCTTTTGGAGTGGGCTTATGGTCCTTGAGATTCACCATATTGGCTCCCCTACCTGAGTAACTGGTGTCGACACAGGCTGGACAGGTACAGACACTGGCTGAACCATGGCGGATGGCACCTTGGAGGTTTCTTTGTGCTTGGTTGCGGTTCTAATGGCAGGAGATGCTGCATTCAAGGAGGTGTCAGCTGGCTTTGGTTTTCTGTGAAACATTAACCAGAAACAAGTTCTCTAATTGGAAGCTAGGGCTACGTGTGTGTCCCTTAGATGTGTCTGTCCCAGTTACATGTCAACCCCAGCCTCACTTCCAGGATTGAGTTCCAATTGATTTAAACTGATATGTAGTCATAAGTAAACTGCATTTTCTAAGAATCAGGCTGTATGTTTTGCCACTGTAGTCTCTCATACTGAGTTCTGTTACACCAAATGCAATAAATGGCCTGGATTAACCCAATTGTGGCTGGAAAGCTGCTGTTCTGTTTCTGAGCAGCATGAGAGAGCAATGCTGGTTTCTCAAAGGACAGTACGAGATTCTTTTGAACTGCTCCCTAATCTTGTTTGAAGGTTTGGGCCTCTAAGATAATGAAAGTACCATGGTCTGCTTGGATACAGATTTAATAAGTTACTGCTGAAACATTCAAAGAGAGATAAGCTTTCTGACCAACTTATCATGCAGTTTTGACAGTGTACATGTTGGCACCTCTTCACTTCTAGGGTTTTTCTATATGAAACTAAAAGTTGACCCTATTTATTTTTATTGCTAAGTAAAATAATGCAGACTATGAAGAGATGATCTTTTTATTCGGTTTGAGAAATGCACTGGCTGCTCTGGAGTGTACCACAGGTCCACCCAGAAAAGCCAGCCTTCAAAACAGAGGAAGCCTTACTCAGAGTGAATGTATGGTAGCTGTGATCACTGCTTTCTCTTTTGAAATTGTGAACTTTTATTTGCACTTGTTCTCATATTAATTCCCTTTAATTACAGGTTTTCAGATTCATGTAACAAGAGCTGGAAGCGTTTGGTTTGGGTTTTTTCTCTTCTAAAGACATACAGAGTGCAATATATTACTTCACAATTTAATGAGGTAAGGAACTTAGAGATGCCATCGAGTGATCAGGATCATGGTCAACATTATATTAATGCCTAATGAGATGAACAAAAAAACCCCATTATGCCTGAGACATTTGAAAAAGTCTGAGCTAGGACTATGGAAAACTTTGCAATTCATCCCTAATCCTTTGAGAACTTCTTGATCTTAAGTTTTCTACTAAACCCTTATTTTTATCAAAGTCCATAAAGCAATCCAGTCTGGAATATTTTATGACTTTGAAGTAAAATCATCTAAGACAGGATTTGCTGTCAGCCTGAGGTCTTCAGTCAAAGACACTGCAGTGTTTTGTGTTTGCATTTTTTTTAAAAATGACATTTGTAATACATATAACCCACCTTAATAAATAATTAAAAAAAAGCAAGATGCAGAATTCCATGTATTAAAATTTCCTCTTTATAAAGCACTGGTTGCTCTTGGGGTTGAATTAATGCATACAAAGGAATTCAAAATGAAAGATTGATTATTTTTGTTTTCAGCCAGTCTGACTCCTTTTATATTTAATAGAAGGAGTTTGATTCTGAAAAAATATAGATTTTTAACAGCATTGGATCAATTTCTAAATGCATAGGAAATGGATTTCATTTAGGAAAGTAAAGCTATTTCACAGGTTTTAGATTACATATGATACCTTTTCTTTCTTTTTATAATTAAGTAGGTTTTTTATACCCATCATTTGAGTTAATTCTAGTTCATATGTATTATTTTCCTTATTTTAAATCTAAATAATCTATGTATAGCTGTCTTCTGCCAAAAACTTCCTGACATACCATATTTTCATGTGAGAAACTTTGCTACACTGTCTTTCCAAGTTAGACACTTATATCAGAATTTAAGTTGGGTCTAGTCAAATGACATCTGTTTTAGTACATTAATTTTAGTAGTTTTATTTTTAAGGTAATGTATTTCTTCTTATGTGTATATTTCATATTAAAGATGAAGTTGAAGACATACAAACAAATGTATATTTTTCCATCCTATTGTAAACAAATATATAAAAAAACCCCAAATGTAAACAACTAAATATGAGCAAAACCCAACCCAGACAATTCAAACAAATCCCAAACTAAAGCCTAATGTGTTGAAAGTTGCAAAGTATTAATGGAAACTGAAATGCCTACACTTGTGGGGGTTTTATCTGTAAAAAATATGGAAGATGTAATTGATCTTAAACTTACTGATCCATCTCGTCTTTGACGATTTCACCTTCAGAGTCAGAAGAAGAGACTCCTGTGAAAAAGTTAAAAAAAATCACTTAGCAGAGAGGGTTTTGACAGAGTTTATCTATGAATGATAGAAACCTTTACTCAGATTTTCCTCTACAGCATTCTAAGGCTAGATATTATAAAGCTATAGCAAAACAAGAGATCACATTGCAGTGGAAATGAACCGATGTTACACAATGTAAGATGCAGTACTGCTGTTGATATAAGGCAGATTTGAGATGAAGTGTGACTGAAAAACGTCATCCAAGAGTGAATGTATGCCTAGGTTTTTCTCAGATCCTCTTTAAAATGCCACTAGGATGATTTAGTCTGTAATTGCTGTTGCGAATCAAGTACGAGGTGGGTTTTTTTTCTCAGACACCTGATAATATCTGTTTAAAAAAACCAAAAGGGCAATAAAGAGAGAGACCTGGACTCATAGTTGGTATTCTTAAACTAGTGCCTCGTAGCATATTCTGGAAAAGATAGTAGCTCAATTTACTAACAGCTGTCTTACTGAGACATTTTACAGGCTTGATTCAACCTTTCCTGTGTTTGAAATCTGCATTTTTCCCCTCAATTCCTGCTAGTGAGCATCTCCATCAGCCATGGCTTCCATCCAGCACCCACGGAGTTAGGTAAAAGCAGGCCTTGGCCCCAGTCTCGAGGACCAGTGAATCCCTGCCAAGCACAGACATCCCCCATTAATGTCAGGGGCAGTGCAGATACTAAAAAAGGATTCGTCCTTTCACTGTCAGATTAGAGACATGAAGGAAGAGTAGCAGTGGAGCAAAATTAGCCTCGTATTAGAGTGGGGTAGGTGCTTTAATTTATGAATGGTCCCCCTGTCGTCATTGGTGTAGCTCACTATATTTCTCTGCATGAGAAATGGAAAAAAGACAAAAGGAAAAAAAGATATTTTCAATTTATAATCTTGCTAGCACAACGATAGATCCAATCTAAAACCTTACCCAAGAAAGTGTGGAAAAGAAATGTAATAAATAGGCCTCTCTTATGCCAAGTAGGATATATTAAAAAGCATAATGAGAAAGAGACCAAAATCAACACATATCTATTCTGTTTTATTTATAGCATCTATTGTGCAAGTAAACTATCAAATTGCTGGCATATTTATTTTAGTTACAAGGTCCCAATAATGGGTTGGGATGAAGCTATCCTATATAAAATTTGTAATAATGACTGTAGGGAAAAGAGATCAATAAGAATTAGGCACAAAGTTTAGGTTCTTGTATTTCTTCAGAGTAGCACAGACAAAAAATATACGGTGGCATCAGAATGTCAGTATTTCTAGACTTCAGTCTGTCAGTGAGATAAATAAAACATCTCAGAAGCAACACAATAAAACTATATGTAAAGGGCAGTCACTTGTCTGAAGGGTATTTCACAGAGAAATAATAAATATGTTAGTAATGACAAAAAATGCTGACTCCCTGCTATGTATTTTTGGTCACAAATTTATTACACCGCTAACAACCAAAATACATAATTGTATCTTAATCCTGTATGACCAAACCAATTTCTGCAGCAATTCTAACGTTACCTTCTATGTAAATCTCTGCAGAAGTGGAGTCTGTTCCATAGATGTTTGAAGCAAAGCACGAGTAACGTCCTGTATCCTCCTCAAAAGCTTCAACAATAACCAATGAGTGTTGATCACCTGCCTGGATAATTTGAATGTCTGGTGAGTTTTCAAGCTCCTTCCCTTCACAGTACCACCTGCAAGGCAAAAAGTATTGTTTATCAATGCACACAACTTGACAACTAGAACGACTATGTTTGAAGTCTTTTTGATGATAAAAGGGGTAGGGTTTAGCCTGAAGATTCTGAGAGTACTGCAGGCAAGTGTTGAATCAGCAGTCATAGGAATAAAATATTTATGATTTTCATCATATACAATTACAGCAAATAACTGAGCTCCTTTCTTTGCAGTATTTAAACATACTAACGAAATAGTTTATGTGACTCTAGCACATATTTTTCTTAATATACAGATTTTGTAGCAGAGTAGATGCATTCTGAATGTGGGATGCTATCAGTCCAGCTCTGAATTTCTCTTGAGGTACATTCAGATCTGTGTTGTGGCTTAAACTGTAGCAAAAAACCCCAACCCTACGTAAGCAAATTGTCCTCAAACTTACTATGCCAAAGTTCATGTTGATTCGTAATGTGACTGACATTTCCTATAATGTTACTCTTTGTTTTGTCATGCATTTGATACAATCTGCTTTTTATAAAAGGTGGCATAAGTGTATCACAGGGAGAAAGAAGCAATCTGTTACAGTATAGATGCACTTCCTTACAGGGACATGGCCAGTGAGCCAGCTGGACCTTGAGTTCTTTTCTGCATCATACTGCTGTTTCTCTTTAAAACACAGCTACACATCCAAGGATGTAACGGGCCCTTTAGAGACTTCACTCTCTCATCTAAAGGCATTCCTAGGTCCCTCAGTGTTCAAAAGTGGTGTTTCAGTAGAAAATGCAGGGATCCAAGCAAAAGTAAAGCAGCACCTGAAAAGATGGCTCCATGGGAAGTGTTAATGACAATAGCTGTCAGCTCAACCTGAGAGCTAGTAGGAGGGGAGGGCAGGCCTGATTGTTATTGCTCCTTAGGATGGAAAAGACAGAACAGAAAGAGAAAAGCAGGTGGGTTTGCAGAACCAGATTCAAATTTAAGAAGACAATCTAGGTTTTATAAAGAAGGTGTAGTACTTTGTATAGGGATCCAGAGTTAAATGTTTGTGGTAATAGAAATACCTGTATTTTTAGCTGAATTTGAAAAGCCAAACTAAGGTGCATTCACCTTCACTGTAACTGTTCTCATAAATGTAGATAGATATAAAACTCCACAAAAATATTTGTGTTTTCTGTTTACTGCTGCTTTCTTAACTATGTATGGTTGATTAAAGCATCTTGTGCGTGTGGGGGAGGGGACTGTCATACTGATAACATTTTTAATTCAACTGATTTTTAAAAATGAGTCATTTTTTCATGCATCTCTATATAGTACTGTGGCAAAAGTACCTGCTCATTTTTAAGTGCACACAAATGCTACCAAAGCAATGGCAAATGCATTTTCTGTTACATATTACAGCAAATAGCACCATTTATGGAAAGGATAAGGATTCGGTTTTGAGTAATAAATTGTAGCAATTCATATTTCCTGGCTCATACTATAAGGTGCTTTGATAAACTTCCACCTCGGACAATTTTGAAAAACATTAAGAAATAAATTTGTTTAACCATTCAGCTGTATCCACCTCTTGGAAGCAGAACTTTTTACAACACTGTGCTACAAAGTAAGCATAAAGAAACCCCCCAAATAATATCTTGGGAAAACAAACAACCTTTGAGACAGCCCATACAAATAGAAAACCAGAATTGAATAGAAGTATATTGTAGAATTGGAAAGGGAGCCTCACAGGGACTGCGAGGTATGAGGGAGTACAGACCTGGAACTTAAATGCTGATCACATAGCTAAGAAGTAAACCATGCACTATTTGTGCACCATCAGTCCTAGCTGTCCAACATGGCTTTCGAAGTAGACAGGGTATTCCCCAGTCTCCTTGGAGTTGCTGTTAGTGTAATCTGTAGCTGTACAGTCAACTGACTTCAAAGTACAGCTTGGAAGGCGTACAGGTCTGCCTGTTATGGAGGGAAGCTGCTGCACTGGAGAATGAATCGTATTGCTTAACACAATTTCCCCTTTTAGAAAGGCAAACCTTTGTAGCTAGAGAGCTAGAACTTCAAAGTCTGGATTCAATGTCTACATCTGCTTGCTTCTTCTCTTTTACAAGCCTCCATTGTAACAGGAATTGAAAATAGGTCTTAAGAAAATTCGTTCTATGAATGTAACATTTCCAATTGCAGTGGGCAGTCATACAGTAAATATCTTTGTGTTAAAAGAGGATGCCAGTGGGGTATAAAATATCCTAGCTCTCTTCCCTAACATTTTGCAGCTAAACTATAGCTTTGCTTCCCTAATATTATATACGCAGCCTTCTTGCAGGGTTTTACCAATGAGAAACTGGCACTGCTTTATGTGGAAAACTTCACCCAAAGTTATTCTTTTCTCTTCCATTTGACTCCCTTAGGAGTCTGACAGACAAGCTCTTACAGATCTGGCATCAGTACTTTAAAATGTTAAAATCCTGCTGTCTTTTTTGCAGATTTCTCGCTCTGTAGCAAGGATGGCAGGTTCAGATATGTTCCCAGGCCCATCTGCCCCATTTCTGCTCTAATGAAAATGGATTTACTGGTCTAATAAAAATAGGACACTAGACACGTGGATCTAAGATATATATCACTTATATATCACTTTTGGTAAGTGTTAATAGCCATAAAAGAAGGGACTGTGCAGTCAGGGGGCTACAGGCGCATCTGGAATTGCCACAAGTGTTTGCTTGAACTCAGTGTGAGACACAACATTCAGGGAGTATTCCTCTGTCCCTCAGAATTCTGACATAGTTCACTCTGCTGGGCAAAATGAGATGCTCCGAGGTACTTTCTGTCAGTGGACGATCTGTCTGAGACAACGTTTTACTCCAGGGTAACTTTCAGCAGCCATTCATGCCGCTTCTCAAACCTCAATGGAACTTGTTTTAAGGTGCTTCACAACACAGCTGTAGACAGTGTTCTGGTTATTAACCAAACCCATACAATGTGCATCACTTTTGGAAACTTAAGAGACATCTACCATCATACAAGAGGGATTAATAACAACAGCACATATCCTGGCATGCCAGGAGAGCTAGCACATGTGAAAAGATAAATAAGAACTTACTGGGTGTTCTGGCTCAGACTACAAGTCCACCTAACCCAGTGTGCTGTCTTGACAGTGGCCAAAAGCAGCCACTTATGGAAGAGTGTAAGAACGGGGCTAATATATACATAGACATGTATGTATATCTATATATTTCTCTGGAGTATCTAACCATTCTATTTATCTTTTATTTACCATTATCTTGATCTATTTTTATAAGGTGTGAAGCAGCACTTAATCTCAAAAAGTTGAAATCCCTGGTCTTTCAATGATTATTTACACATTACCTCTCTTTTAAAGATTTTCACCATCCCAGTACCATTACCATTATTTGCTAATAGATCACACTGTATGGTTCTTCACTAACATGTAGTTTGTAAATCCTGCTTTTTATTTGTGTCATCGTTATTGTGAAAGAATTGGTTTACACTTCCACTCAAAATACATTTCCTTTTAAAATAATGATCTTTCTGTCTTCTTCTGATTGAGATACAGTGTTCATATTCTGTCCTAATCCAGTAAGGTACCTTCAGATCCTCTAGCAAAAACCTCTTCAGAGAGAAGGAGCAGGTACATCTATTTTAGTTTTTGCCCATAATGACTTGCCCAATTCTGGTATTTTCCTCACTGATAACTAGATACAGAAGGCTTTTTTTTTGGCTGGCTCCCCAGAGGTACATATCACATTTGCTTTTCTATATGTCCTTACAAACATGTAGATACAGACATGGTCTGTGGCCCTTGGTATCCAGAACACAAACATCTAGTGCCTGGGATAAAGGAACAACTCTACTACAAAGGAGGAGAGGAAATGTTTAGCAATCCTAAGGGAGAAGTATGGTAATGTGAATTACAGGATTGATTGAAAAGGTCCTTTGAATTTGATTAGTGCCATTTTTGAGTTCTAGACCTTGAAATTATATAGGATTCCTTTGATTCCAAAGGGGGATTTTAAAAAAAAAATTATTTTATGTACAATATGGTTTGTTCTTCTGTTGTCAGGATTTACAATTGGTGATAATTGACAATGGTCACCTTTTCAGGAGAGGAGACCTAAGGTTCATGCACAGCTATATGACTGCAAGCACAAATTGGGGATATGAGTGTACAAGTCACCTTTTAGGTGTGTAATTCATGTAGGCAACTGTGTGCTTTGGGAAATGAGTCATGGCACTTACTCATGTCTTTTTATATACCTACCTCCTGCTTCCCTTATAATGTAGCCTTGTTCTAGCATGTTAGCTTCAGCAGGTATGAAAAACTGTTAAGGAGAATACACATATTCTAGAGTTTGATCTCATTTTCAGCAGCATCTTTTCGGAACATGAAAATAACTTACATAGTACAGTGATACTGCATTTTTGTGTCCACTCAAATGTGGCTCCTCACTCCACACACGAAAGCAAAACACATTGCACAAAATGCTGCGATATAATCACCAGTAAGACACAAGAACTTGTGTTACTACTGATCACCTTTTCCTATTACTCTGTTGTGTTTGTGTAAAGAGAAGTCTGCATTGCATGCCTTCGTGAGGCACAGTTCTCATTTTCTATAAGCAAATTTAAAAGCACCAGGTATGCTATTTCTTCCAGGTTTTTTAGTAATATAAATAGTAGTATATCCCTTTAGTAGACTCAGACAGTGAAGCAGGTTTGAATGAATTCTTTTTCCTTTGATTAGTCCAAAATTTGCAACGTGATTTAAAACTTCAGGAATAAACTTGTTTCAAACCTGTGTTTAGTTCTTCTATGCAGTATAAACTTTAGTTACTATTTTCACCATAATGTTAATGTATTTTGAGATTAAGCTGAGAAAAAGAGCATGCTACATGTATGTTTTCTCTTTGCAATGCTTATAAATGGAAAACTATTATCTCTTGTGAAATGAAGCTTTATTTAACTCTTCGGTAAGGCCATACCTATTCCTTGCTTATTAACATTTTATTTTATTCTTACCATAAAAACACTGTACGTGTTAGCAATGAAATGTCAGTTCCAAGGGGAGTTCTGACATTGAGATGTGTGCCAAGACTGAAGTAGGCAATACTCTCTGTCACTGACATTTCATTCCTGCCATGAGTTCATCGTACAAGGCAGGTTCACATTAAGCACAAGCAATGTCATCTGCTGTGTCAAATTCATCTGAGATCCTAATCCATTGACTTGACTGGAGTTGCATGTAAGAGAAGTTTGGCTCTCTTGACTTTAAGCACTAAAAGAGATCAATGTTTTCATTTGGCATCCAGGGAGAAAAAAATCTTAATCAGTTTTACATGGCTTCAGAGCCTCAAAAAATCTGATTAGTTGCAGATCTAGTCTCCTTAAACAAAGCAGCACTAAAATGCGTTTCTTAAGCTTTGAATGTCTATGTTAAAGAATGTTTTCATGGAAACCTTATGACATACAGCCTGTTTTTAGAACATCAAATCCTCATGACACTTCCAGGAGAGCTGTGTATGCCAAAACATGCAATGTGATTCATAAGTAAAATTAACCTAGGAGTGATGTGCCAAACAGTTCAGAAAACTGTAGGCACCTCTGAACATGGAATAAGGAGTGCTCTCCTCATGGAGAAGAGTGAATATCACACCTATCATTACTCATACAGAAACTGAGCTGTAGAAGGAAGCATGAGAACAAGGTCATGAAAACCTTTTACACTTTGGAAATATGCTACACACTTCTCTGAAATGCTTGTTTCTAACTCCCAGTATAGTCAGAGTAAAGCAGTCAATCAATAATGTAAGCTCTTTAATTGCGAGCTAACGTTTGAGCTAGCTAGAGGCCCACGTACTATAATAGTATCAATCTTTGTCTCATAGTTCTATGACACTGTGCTCAGCTGATGATGCTGAAAAATGGATAAGGTTTCATTGAAACTTCTTTCTAGATACAGAGGCTGAGCAAGCTTCCTCCTAACATGCAGTCTTGTTACATTAAGGCTGAGTTATCTTAAAAAGCAGTTGGACGCATCTATCTGTGTTCAGACAAGCAGGATTTAGCTTTCCATATACTGATATTTGAAATCAGTTCCCAGTTTCTTCTCTAGCTCCACCATCCAGTTTTCTGTCCTGCAGTGAACCCTTGTATACACCAGATAGTTACCTGTGAAGCCTGTAAACTGTACTGCTTTATCATTGCCAATGATATTTTGATCCTGATATATCATGAACGTCATTAACATGTAATTTTTTATATCTTCAAATTTCTTTTGTACTCTCTTGCTTTCAGACGTGGTATCTGTCCATCATATTTTCCAGCTCTGTCGGTTCCTGTGATTAGCTTCTTTCTAAACCTCCTGTCTCTTCATTTCTCTTCTATAATCCCCATTACACCAGTTTAACCACCTGGTTGTTCCCAGTGTTGACTGAGAAACTACACTGGACAGCTTGTTGAATCTTGTTTTTGTTTCACAATGCTCTGGGTTCCCACAGTACTACTTCTACATTCTAAGTGTATATATTATAAGCATTATAAGTAACTTGGGATTCCTTTCTGTGGTTAGGAAGTGCATTTCAAGTCCTAGGACACAGACAAGCCTGCATTAGCACATGTGTACCCAAAGGAGGCTTTTTGACTGAGTTTGGTCATTCAGCTAAGCTGGAGGAAGAAGACATCATGCTTTAAAGTCAGTCAATATTAAGCTTTTTTTCATCAGCTGCTACCATGCCAGTTAGTCCTTTCCTGGGACTAATGATTTTTGTGTCTCTCTTGCTTATCTATTAGAATTCTTCTGTCCTTGCCCAGTTCCACAGATACCAAACTAACTCACCAGAAACCTCCCAAAACTGTTCCCCTCAAAGCAAGATGGTTGCCAGTTCTGAGCACAGTTCTGGGCATACTTGCATGACTATGGCCAACAAGATTTTTTCCTTCACTATATTGGAAGCTTTGCACAGCAGATCAAAGACAAGCACTATTTATAGGGAAAAAAACCCTGCATTCTCATGGTCCCCATGGTTAATGGAACACATACCCCAAAGTACAGTATATTTTCTGTTTTCCTGGTGCTGTAGCAGTGATTAAAAAGGCCATGATTACTGGAAGCACATCAATACTTATCACTCAAGCAAGTGAGCTTTTGATACTCTTTCTTACTGTTACTCCTACACATTGGTGGAGTTAAAAGAATCTTGGATGAACAGGACAAAATTTTTGTTAACAAATAATTATGATGAAGAAGCTGTTCAATCAACTAACATTCCAAGCTTTCTCCTTCATCCAGCACGTGCATAACATCCACAGAGGGGAGAGAGAGAGTTCAAACTTCCCCCCTTGTGATTTACCTTTTATTTGTTAGTTTTAATTGTGAAACCGAAAGCTGATCCTGATCTTTTTCTTTAGCTTGACTGCTTAGGACTGATTTTCCTATGTGACTTCTTTTTCTCTGTCCCTACTTCCCTTGGCCTTGGGGCATCAGCATGTGAGTTCTGGACTTCTGTGTTAGCTCCTCTAAGACCCTGACCTGGCTACAAGCATGAGTCAGTAAACCAAGTGTGCATTTTTGTTTGGAGCAGTACAGTGCCTGTCAGCAGTGTATTATCACTGGAAATGTCTAATGAATGCTTATTCTATAAAAGTGTAACAGTTCCTGTATTGACTGTCATTCACACAAGTAGCTTATTATTGGAAATAAACAAAACCAGATGTTGAAATAGAAATTTTGCTGGAAAAGCTTTAGTCTTGCTGGGACAAAACTCCACCTAAGTGACAAAGGTACTCGTCATCCAATTCTGTGGCATCAAGCGGTCCCTGAGTTGGGTGCACAGGCATCCTGGCCATCCCTGGATACTCCGTGGGTGAGTCATTGTTCCTGGGTTCTCCGATATGCCTTCCCGAGGCTTTGTAGTGTCAGTTGCTAATTCAGGTAGCTGTTAAACACCGAAACTTAGAGGGCACAAACACTCTGTCAGTGTTATATATGTGTCACTGGCACGGGTATGATATGCTGTTGTAAGGCTGGTGGTGTGGCCTTCTGGAGAAACACAGAAAATTAGCATTCTGTGCCAGAGTGTATGGCTATAAGCAAGCAATTCAGAGTTCACCTTTTCTGAATACAAAGAAAGCCAGGCTGAGTTTGTGTCCAGGTCTATATACAGAAAAGAAGCATAGACTCCACCAAGGGAATACCTCAAAATTGTTAAAGCGGTGAATTTAAACACGAAGCATAGGAGAAAGCATATTCTTCCCAAACAAGTCTTTTTTTCCCCCAGCTTAGAACAGATTCCTCCTCTACAAACAAATAATTTAGTACTTTGGAAGTTCACATTGCTGTCAGGAACAAGAGACCCTGCGTGGCACCACAGCTCAAGGTCTTGGTAGGAACTGAGAACCTACTGAAGGCACTAGTGGGTCAAAATGCTCTGACAGGCACAGTTCAGGGATCCTGGGAACTGGGTGACTTGTCTTCCTGACAAGGCTTCCTGACCCTAACGAGAGGATTCATTTGTATATCCTTGTTCCTATGTACTTAACAGTGCATTGTAAAAGATTCTTCTGAAAAATTAGGAATTGCTGTGCTGGAACTCCAAGGGAGTGGAAGACAGATTCTTTACCATGAAAATCTTTGGAGCTTCCATCTTTGGACATTGAGATAGTTTTCATTTTGGTGATGGTGCCTATTAGCTCAGTAAGAAAAATGGTAGGTGTTGTTCACTACAGTAGAAGGGGTAGTAGTGCTGTACTCAGCATTGGTCAAGTATACAAGGAAGACAATGAGCTGACAATTGGAAAAAGTGGACAATCTGTAAAGCTCAGAGTCCCTTAATTAGATGCTGAAGATGTAATTAGTTCTTTTCAATATTTAGAAAAGCAACACAGATTTCTAAAATAAGATTTCTAAAGGATAGGCAACCATCTAGACTACATGTATCTATGATACTGCAGATATTAGGATGCAAGTATGGATAGTATGTCTCTAAAAGTTGGATAGAGTTTTCCTTTCTATTGGATTGGTACAGTCCCAGCAAGGGAAATGTAATTCCACCCCTGTAAGGAGAGGTAAATTTGACTAGTGAGTTCTATTTGAACAAATCTGGACATAGAAATGCGGATAAGATCTATGAATTTTCAAGATAAATTTAAAAGTTACAGTAATCTGTTTCTTATTCCACTGATGTCGTTGATGAGCAAAGCGTAACCTTTTCACATTTCCTTTCATCTCCAGTGATCTTTGCAAGTGTTACTTATTTAACTTTCAAAAGCCTCAGATACAGGTGAAAACTGAAGCACTGGAATTAGCACTCTAGTCACACAACACGAATAAGTGTCAGTTAATTAAGGTGCCTTATACTTGATAAAACAGAAGTGTTGTTTCAAAAGTCACACCGGAATCGCTGTCAGAATCTGAATCAGAATTGAGCTGCTCCTGGTTATTTATGTAGTAACTTAAATGAACTCCTTTCCTCTCTGCTCATGTATGGATGTTTTTGGCTTTACGGGATCCAGTGTTCACTCATCTCAAACACCTTCAGGCATCAGCATGAGGTGTTCTTAGCCAATTCACACAATCAATCTTGACTGCCAGAAAGACAACTGACTTTTCTCACTTAGGAGTTAGCACTTTCTTTTAATTATGAAAATACAGTATTTTAAAAGAGTTCTCTAAAATTCAAAGAAAGTAGTTCATATTTCTAATAAATAACAACGATAAGCATATATTTTTGATGAATTTTTTTCTTTCCCAGCAAAAAAAAAAAAATCCCAAAATATCTTTTCTTAGAATATGAGCAACCTTTTGTATGATTTAAGGAAAGTGATTTTTTTTCCTAATCGATTTTAATATCCAAGATCAAGAGACTTCTGCTACAGATTGCTGAAATACATGCATCAAAATATCTGGAGAGAGTAAGGCATACACCTACCGTTACAGCAATATAAAACGACAAGTGCAGAATATGTTTACCTGACTTCAGGTGCTGGGATTCCTACCACAATGCAGTCCAATTGCACTTTGGTTCCTTCAGGAACTTCCCTGCTCTTCAGTTTTTGAGTAAAGCGTGGTGGTTGTCCAATAGGCTCATCAGAACATACAGATGCGGATTCTGACTCTGGTTTGAGCTCTGCACTTGTTAATTGATTAAGAGATTCCAAGTTCGTTGCCTGCTGATAATCTCTTTGTTCAAATATTTTCTCTGCTTTGTTTTCCAAGTCTTGAGATACTGGAATGGTAAGCCGCTCTCTGTTCTCTGATGTGCTAGATAGGCTAGAGCTACCTTTTTGAGCAAGTTTATTCTTAGAATCGATTTTGCTCTTGTAGTTTTTGCATGTTCGGGGTCTTATTCTTTCAGAGTTGTGAGCTTTGAACAGTGACGAGAGCTCCTCAATAAAATCTGCAGCCTTGTTGAGGAATTCCTTTTTCGATTCTGATTCAGAAGGGAGATGATGTTTCTTTAGATCTTGACAGCTCCCTTTGGAGCCCTTTGTATTTTTGACATGGTCCTGGCAAAAGTTTGAGTGCAGGCCATTGTCCGATGTTTTCAAATCTGTAGGCTGGGCCATTTGTTTGCGTTTTCCGGTGTTATTCAGCTGATCTGGGGGGTGCTGTGAATGTGCCTGAAGCTCATCCTGTTTAGTTTCCAGTGGATTCTGACCAATAGCTTGTCTCGCCAGGTTTACACTTTCATCTAGCTCTTCTTGGCTCAAAAAGGCAGACAGATCTGGAAGGTCATCTTGGGCAGCTACCTCGTCTGAATCCCCAGAAGCGTTGCCGTAATGGAAATGATGCGAGTCTGGTTCTGATCTGCTTCTTTCACTCTTCCCTTGGTGGTTAGTTTCGGCTAAATAACTTTCTCTCAGAAGCTGAGATATTGAAGTTGAGGATTCTAAACTGTCGTCTTGCATGCTGCCAACAAAAAGGACAGATAGGACCACACCTTATCAATAGCAAATTTTCTGATTGCACGCAATTACAGGCTTCTGAAAAGCAGAACACATTTTCAAAGTGTGTCTGTGTGCTGAATATTAACTTGTAGGCATGGCCTGGTTTTAAAGGCCTGCTGCTGTCCATACTGCCGGATACTATTGCCTTCACCCAGGACAATTCATCCTTATCACTTTCTATCCTTGGTAGCTGTACAGACCTAAAGCAACTGCAAGTGTGGCAATTTAGACCTTGTTCCAGGCAAAACTTCAACTACAGAGCTATTAACTGAGTTTCAATGTCAAATCTTTATCATTGCTTATGTGTGTTTCATAGCTAAGAAAGAAACTCATCAGAGAGATTAAATGCTGGGTATTTCAAGGACTGAAAGTTGTGAGAGAATAGCAGTGCTTTTAAATTAAATTAAATTTAGCTTGAAAGACACTGAAGTAGCAAGTGAATGAGCCCTCAAAAGTACTTGAGGAATGAGGAATGAGGAAGAAGGGGAGAGAAGAACAAAAATAATCTATAAGGGCAATTTTTCATTCAAAATTCTTAAAGTTATTCCATTATAGGAAGCAATAATGGTCCTAAATTTTCTATACCTTCTTAAATTAAGCACTATTTATAAGAAACTATTTAAAGTAAGTAGAGAATTATGTCATTGTTTGATATGAACATCATTTGTGCTATTGGCCTTTCAAAATCCTTATCTTGCATCATCCTGATTCTGTAAAAAATGTACCAGAGAGGAGAAGACAGTATCAGAAAGCCCATACTTAACCTGCATGCCTGATAAGCAAAGCTAAAGTGTCCCTTTTGATACTTAAGTACTTCTGCATAATATTCTCCCTTTTATTTACACAAGAGCCATTATGAATGTGGAGGGATTCAGACATCCTATTAACACATTCATCATCAGGTGGCTTAAATATTAAGACAAGACAAATACTCTTCACAACCCTTCAGAGAGCTGATACCTCATAGATACTGAAACAAGCTCCTGACTATTTACTGACTCTATCTCTCAGAATATGCAGTGCAGTGTCTTTCTCCTACTTCACTTATGGCCTGGCAAGTCTTGCTGTGATGGTTTCAAATATTCCTACCCCAAGGTGTCTGATTTGTCACACTGCAGAAGGTTCTGTTCCTGTCCTGGCATCAAGAGAAGGGAATAAGTGTGCCATTTTCATTCGTAGCCTTAGGCAACAGCTTGAGTGGACAGAGAAAGAGAAGGAAAGTAAAGAAGGTATCTCTGCTGTGAAAGGCTTTCTGCTCTGCTAGTGGGACAGTTGTACCTGGAAAAGGGCTGGTAAAAACCAAATGAAATGGTAGTATCACATACTGCTGCAGTATTTCTTCCTGGAATAGAAGTGACAGCCCTTCTTCCTTATTTACAAAAAGGAAAGGTACAATTTAAACCGTGTACGTTCTTCTTCAGTGAATGAACATTAAGCTATGATATTTGATGAGCATTTTGAGACCTTAATCCCTCTGCCCGAGGCACAATTTCTTATATAAGAAATATTTTTCTTACATGAATATTTTGACATCTTACATTTATTGATCTTGGCTTATCTTGGTAATACGAAACAAGCAAAATCAATAATCAAACAAAGGCACACAATCTCAATTTGTGCCTGTACAAAAAATGACAGAATACCATGTAAATCATATGCTTCCAAGCACCCAATCTAGTCCCTGCGACTGAGCCAGGGCCTGCAATATTAATTGAACACTTGGCATTGAATTCTCTGGCACAGTGTTTCAGTGAGGCTGCGGCACGTAAGAGAACATTGATTTGGGAAGCCCACATGAGATAACGTTTAAGCTGTTTCATGACTGGGCAGAGTATGTAATTTAACCTCTTAAGAGAACAAAGAGGTCTCCGTGAGGCTTTAAGTTCCTGCTCTATGGATACTACTTTTGCTTGCTCAGCTTTTACTTCCCAAACAGCTGTGCAACCTTAACTGAAGCTGAACGTGTTTAAGGGGTTATATTCTCTTGTTTATGTGCTGATAGCATACTATGTGCTGTAAAGGTCAAAGCTAAAGCTACAGTTTCAGTTCCGAAGGAGTTGAAGTACATTCTAACAGAACGAGTTTACAGCCTGGAAGACAAACCTCGCACGTGAAAATATGCTGCAGACCTAGAATATAGGGCAAGTTTTGCTTTAGACCTCCTCCACGTGTGCTTCTGTGTAACTACTTAAAAGCAGAGGGGAAGGGGCAAAGCCACAGCCAGCTCTTCTCTGCACTGAGCAGCTGGCTCAGCCTGCAAAAAGGAGCATTGTGTGCTTTTAGCAGGCTGTCAGAAAAGGTACAGTCTCTCAGAATATCTCTGGAGGGATGCAGCTCTCTGCTAGCCCCTCTACATGGGGCTAGCATCCAGCTGCATGTGCCTGGGTATAGCTTTAGGTGCTTCAGTGGAAGGCTGTATTTTAGGTGGTTGGAGAAGTATGTGTTTTACACGGTTGCAAAATTTAGCTTGCTACATTTCTTGGCCGCTGGCTTTCTGAAACATTGCAGAATGTCACATCTTCATTTCATCTCAATGGCAGTAAAGGTCATCGGAGCTGAAAAAAGACGTTGCAGGTCTTTAGAGAACACTGGACGCTCTAAGGAGGAAATGCAAGTAGGGCAATGACACTGTGCAATCAAAACCTGCCGAAGTCAAGTGAAGTTACAGAACTCCTGCAATTATTTTGTTAGAGAGGGTATGTGAAAGTCATCTGGCTGTAACTGTTCAGGGTTTCATTTTCCTCTGTTGGACAGATATCGCTTGATTTTCTCATTGAAGTGCTATGTCTATTTCAACAGAGGTTGTTAATCACGGTGCAGCTTTTTGGCAGATAACCAGAGGAAAGCAGCTGTTTTTCAGTATGGCTATTTGAGACTGTTCTGACCCTTGCATATCTTCCGTTTGTCTTTTGAACAAAGCATCGAAACATGAAGGAAATAATTTCTTCTAATGTAAGAAATAATTTCTGCTAATTCCCTTAAGGACTGTTACTGCAATCTGAAGAGATGCTCTCAAAGGTGATGTGTTTAGATTGGCAAAATAGCTTTATAATTTTAGTTTGCAAAAAAAAATGTATAGTGAAGAAGCCACTGTCTGATAGCAAAAGGAGGGAAGTTACATGCAAATTATTGCACCATAACAAAACTGGGAGTGCCTATACCTGGTGAAAATATAAAATGATAGTGAAAATTGTAGTCAAATCAAAACTTCCTTGTACTGAAGGCTCATTTTGGCTAGCTTTAATGCAGTTGTATAAAGCACCTTGCACTTGGATGCCCAGGCTAGACAACACAGCTGTACATGGAAGAGCAAAACCCACCATCCATCACAGTCCTGAGTGAACATACAGGAAACAAATGGACAAACCCTGTCTCTGTCCCTCTGAGGGCAATTGAGCAGATGGGAATGGGAGAAAACAAACAGTTTCCCAGCCAAGGATCTGGAACAACTTCCTTCCTTCTGCCCACCTGAGCAGAAGAGGTAGAAGGGAACAGAGTGCATCTTCTGGTGTTGGGAAGGAAAGTATTGACAAGAATGAATCTGATGCCAAATTCTTAATCCTTAGAGACCCATCACTTTTCTTTAGAGCTCACCCAGGGTCAGAATATTGTATCTAACTCTTCTCTATTTTCAGCTTGTGTAGAAGATAACTTTAAAATCTATTTTTAGTAAGGGAGAAGTTGGGTACTAGTCAAATGTAGCACTTTGAGGCAGTGTTTGGCTACTGAAGTTTGAAGATACTTTGAGTTATGTGATATTTCTAATTGAATGGAAAGTGTTGAGTTTTAGTTGCTGTGAAGCTGCCAGACAATGCAATTACAATTAGTGATTATCCTTCTCTTATGCCTTTGGAGATGGCCAGTTTCTTTTTTTTTTTTTTTTCCCTACAAGGAGTTGTAGCCCTTCTCCAAGCTAATGACTGAGGGAAGCACTGGGTAGGTTGAGCCATTCAGGTCTCTCAGGCAGGAGACAACAGCTTTTGTTGAATGAGACCAAGCATACAGCCTGACAGGGTCTCTGGGCTAGATGGCAATAAGGCTGAATTCAAGATATTTTCTAACACATCTACTAAACTGTATTTGTAGTGAGTGGAAAGATATCACCAGAGGAACATCTATGCTCTTAAAGGTTTGATTAATGATAAATAATAATAATTTAGCCTTTATACAGCCAAAATTGGGATATAAGCTCCAAAATTAAGATCCGGTCTTGAATTCAGTCTCTCTTTTCTTGACTTTCTGGATTGTTTAGCCTGCGATGTGGAATTGGCCTTGCTATGCCTTGAGCCTTCCCTTTAATTTTTCCTGATGGGGACTTTGGGACAGAACTGTCTTTGTGGGCTGTCCCGCAGTCCCCTGGTGTGCAGCAGCGCTGAGTGGCAATGCAGGGCACACCGCTGCCATATCATCGAGCTAGCAAAATGTGCACTGTAATTGCAGATTATCCCTATGGAGCAGATAAGTGCAGATAACTCTGTTGAGGAAGCAGTGAGAAGGACAAACTCTAGTGAAAACACAGGAGAGAGCAATCAATGAAAGCACAAGAATTCTGCAGGCTGGAAAAATCTGTCTCATAATGAACTAGCATCAAGGAGAGGGATTGCAATGCTAGTTAAAAATAATAGCTCTAAACTGGTGTTATTTAGAACTGAAAATGGGTTGACTGACTCCAGCAGTCAGCAGTTCTCTACTTTGGCTGGTTCACTACCTACAGCACCAAACAAGAGCACTGAGTGCAGCATATTTTGCTTTCCTGGGACACTAACAGCAGTGACTTCGGGTACCTATTGTCTTGGGAGGCATCGGAGGATGTCACGAACAAAACCGACTGCATGAACTTCAGTCTACTCATTCAGTTTCCACTAGCCAACCAACTGTACAAGCTTTCTGGGTTTCCAAGAGCCAATATTTATGGCAATGTTCTCTTATTAGCCAAGTGATCTTTAGGATAAGGTAGTCACAAAAGTAGAATGAGTTTCCACAGTTTGTTTTGGTACCTTGACCTGAAAATCCTTACGTGGAATGAAGGAAAATCAGACCGCAGGAAGCTTGCGCAGTGTGACACCAAACCCTTTCATTTCCTCTTGTTTGAGTCTCGTTAGCCACGTTGCTGAGTCACAACTGAAAGAATATGATCTATTCCTAAGAAAAGAGCAGTAGTGAAAGCTCAGCAAAGCTGAAGGGAATCCCGTATATATCTGAGTGCATATCTTCTGCTTTATTTGTTGAGAGACATTTGCTGATGCCATAAAGATGTTTTTTTTCAAAGTCCCCTTCACTGTATCATAGTAAAAAGGTTATCTGCAAATAACAGATTTAATGCAAAAAGTATTTGAACACCTTTGGCCTTCAGTTGCAGTTAAAAATGAGTCATTATAGTCGGTACATGTTCCTGTCAAGCTCCTCAAGCTAACGTTACTTTAGTTGAGACTGCTTGTTTATGAAAGCCCAGCTAGCAAACTGGTGCTTCTTTCTCTGCATAGTGGCACCTTTGTGGCCTTCACACAGCAAGGCTCTGGACTTGTACGCCCAGCGCTTCTATCTGGAAACTGGGAAGCGTAGCAGATATTAGAGGCTATACCCTTTCCCAGTTAATTTAATTGCACGTACATTGCACTGATTGTATGATTGCAGCTAAGAGAACCAAGCTAAGAGATGACAAAAGTGGTCTGTCTTGCAGGCGTTTAGTGATCAGAATCACATTCTTCTGTGCCTGCAGGAATTCTCACTTAGCAGTTGCCATTGTCACCATTTCTGCTGCTGCCTGTTGACAAGCTGTAGCTGCTGCAAGGCAGACCTGGAGACTTCAGACACAGGAGGGTTTAGGCTGGAGCAGAGGGCTGAGGTTAGATGTCTTGCATGTGTGAGTCCGAGATATTTGTAATAATTGTATTAGAAGACTATGTGGTTTACTTTTTTCTATTCTAGATACATTGGTATCTTTGAATTCCACTCCTTGAGTCAAGAAAGTCAGGTAACGAAATTTCCATTTCCACGAAATATAATTGAATAGAGAAAATCCAGATCCTCCCAGCCCAGGAGTGTAACAACTTCTGATGGAAACAAAATCCCTCTGAGAACAAGCAGGCTAAAAGTTATGCCCGTGTTTAGGAAACATCTATATTTCCATATAATCTTTTTGATGTTCTAAGTATATATTGCATTTTCTTTCATCACTAATCTATTTTATAAACTCCAGACCTTAAAACTCTCACTTGACTGTAAGTCTGAAAGAGTCTGGTGGCTGTTTCTTGCTCACGGTTACATAATTTTGTAAATAGTGAACAGACTGGTGGTCGTGGTGTTTTAAGTATCTTCACATACTGCTGCTCTTTGCTGTAATGTAAATGTCTGCTGTTCAAGGGATCTTTTAATTACTGCTATAAGTGATGTATGGCTGCTACTGCTTCTGTTCAGAAAAAATAAGCAGAATCAGGCACTCTTCTGTAAATAACACCCCTGATCGCCCAGCTTCTGCCCTTAGATGCATTGCAGGACAGATGTGTAGCAACTTCACTTAAACTACCCAGGATTTACTTGCAGCTGTGAACAGAACTCCCACCTCACAGCAGCCCCTCTATTTGTAAATAACACACAGTTAAATCTTTTTAGCAGTTTTTTTTGGTAAAAAGCAATTTTCCTCTACAAATTGAGTCTTAAAACTTTGAAAGTGTTACCTATAAAAGAAAGTGGCCTTCCAAAAGGAAGAGAAAACTGAGAAAGGAAGGAAGGAAGGAAAAAGGGAAAGAAAAGTAAGAAAAAGGGAAGAAAGAAGGGGAAAAAAGTTAAATATAGAACATCCAATATTTAAAATTTTTGGGAAATGTTATTATTTTTAATAATTTTTTAATGGCTTGGGAGTTGAACAATGCCTCATCTTCTGAATGGCTGTGATAGTGAATTTGGGTCTTAACTGGTAGAACTACTTCTAAATTCCTTTTAAACTTAAATTGCTATCTGGATTTTCATTAGAAAGAGAATATACAATTGAATTACCTATATATAGTTATATATAACCTATATTTAGTGAAAATATTATGCTGAAGTAATAAATAACTTTACAGAGGAATAATTTAATATGTGGTTTTTTAATGAACATCAGATCAATAATCTTAAAGCTCAAGCAAGTGATTTGAAGCTGGGAATATTTAAGAGTCTAGATTTCTGTAGCAGAGTCTTTATCTAGACCATTTTTTGGTAATGATTTTGGTCTCCTCTAAGACAGCTCTTTTCCTCTTTTCTGGAGGTTTTCACCATTTGACCCACAGTCATTTGAATGCAACTCAAAGTGTACAAATGTTAAAGCCTTAAACACCTATTTTGCTTTAAGAAACTTCAATGAGCCTTAAGAAGACTTATTTTGCAAGCAAACAGTGATACTTGTCCTCCTGGTGCTACAAGTGTGAGAGGTGAAATCCACTGTTCATTACCACTGTATTTCATCCCTAATGTCTCTTCCCTTTCCTGCTGACGGCATAATCACACAGCACAGGAAAGACAAGAAAAAGTTGGAATTCATCATCTCAGAAATGAGATGGGGTAAATCCTCTCTCCAAGTCACCCTGCAGAAGATGCTGCCAGAGGCCTGTGTGCACTTGGAGTCACACCCTGGCCTGTGCCCTCAGTGTTACAATCCTGCGCACCCTAAGCAGCATGAAATGGTCAGCCCTTCTTCAGGAAAAAAGCACAGTCAAAGCCCTTTAACTTCTTCAACATTTCCTTCATGCTCTCATATACTGAAAAGACCTTTCTATTTTTCACTCTGATTTCAAAAAGCCTTTCTTTTTTCATAATGAATATTGTCCCTTAGCAGTTCTCAAAGTCAGAATGGAGACCATTTCTCTGACCCGTGTCTCAAGTTCTCTCAGTGAATTTCCCTGGACTGCAAGGTAAACAGTATATTGAAGAAACTCCATATAAAATCAAATCAAAATACATTTAATATGATTTTTAAATTAGGAAAACGGGTCACGGCTGTCTTTGAGGCCTGTCTGAGATGCTTCTCCATCCTCCTCTCCCATCGGCCTGTGAAGGCCGGGCCTCAGATGTCAGGAGAAGCTCCAAGTGCTCACAATGTAGGACAAGTTTTATTGGTTCAAGTGATGGATGTATATAGACCAGTTTCCTTCAAGGATTGCCCATGTGAGAAAGAGTTTATATGGAAGGCCCAAAAAGATACAGTGGAGCTCCACAATTTGGTGCTGAACATATGCACAGGAGTCCTTAGTGGAAAATATACCTAACAGGCAAGAGTATTCATTTATCCTGGTCCAAACATGGGTGCACCACCCTGCAAGGCTTTTATGGCTGGAAGTGCAAATCCACTGTCATGGTCTGTGACCCAAATGATTTAAACTAAGTAATTTCTAATATTCCTGTGTGAACAGTCCAGGAATCCAGAAATGCATCTGGGTGAGGACTACTGTCAAGTTTGGGTTTGAGACTGAAGCTACAGCTTAGCTCTCAGTGTCACCAAGTGATACATGTATTGCACGGGCTCAGTCTAGAATGGCAAATGAGAGCACTGGGTAACGTACTGTAATGAGAATGTGCACAACTTAAAACGCTGAGCAAAAAATCTCTATTCTACCCGGATCTGTTAGCAGCACCAGTGCTGAAGGAATCGTACACGCGTATCTGAAGACTGGACAACCAGCTGCTTGTGTATTCAGACTGAACAAGCACAAACTAGACAGAGAAAAGCCCTGAAAAGCAGAGGTATACAAACTGCATGGTATTTGCACATGTTTTTGTCTGCTAATTTCGAATCTATGGGCTGTTTTGTTTTTACAGTGAGATTCAGTTTTCAAACAAATAGTGGTTCCTAGTGAAAAAGGGAACTCAAGCCTTAAACTATACACAAAAGAAATCTGCCTTGCATATTTTCTCCAAGGTTTTTCAATTGTGCCTTTCTTTTTTCACAGTCTCACTGTATTTGTTTCTTTTTGTCCTCTGTTCTGTACTTTTTTGTGCTTTTTCACCAGTCTTCCCTAAGAATATTGTAACATAATAGCCTTCACATTTGAATCATATTTTCAAATGACAGTGTTTAAAAGAAATTTATGTTAGGTGGATTTACATGTCCCTATAGGATATTACTGGTTTGGAAAAAATACTAAAAGAGTTGAGAGTTAGGGAGAAAAATAAACCAATTCCCCCCCCTCCCTTCCCCGGTGATTTAGATTACAATTTACATTGCATCGTACAATTGCAGTTATGGTATTGTGTACATTTTTAACAAAGCATCTTAGTGTTGTATTTATGTGCAAATATACCTAGACTGATAATTCTTAGCAGCTGTTGGTCTCTGAAGAATGCACAGGAATAGCAAACCAGCACAGAGCACACAGTTCTCCTTTGTCTTTAATAGTCTGTCAAATAGAAAACCCAACTAACTCCTGAACTGGCTATAAATAATTTCTGATATGTAAATACCTTTCTGCTCAGCTACAGGAACTAACACACTTCCTATTGGTGATAATTCTGTTTCTGAAAGAAAAAAGGAAAGGAAAAAAAAAAAAAAAAAGGAAATATCCTGACCTGAGGAACCTTCAGGAGGTGCAGGAGAGGGAGAAGAGCAGAGTTGAAATTTATGAACTTGTTCCATTAGCATTTGCTGATCTTGTTGCTACTCTAGAGTGTCTTCACAGATGTAAACCTCATGACCAAAACAAAACTCCTGATAATCAGTGTCTTTATCATGATTTGTATAATATTCTATTGACGTAAATTCAAGAGCTACTCTGTTCCCTCGTCAATTGCTGACATACTATTTTGTAAAACTTAAGATGGGCTTCTGATTACTGCTTAATGTTGCAATATATTGGGCCAAACACTTGCTGCTGACAGTCAAATACTTTTCTGAAAGAGAGAAAGAGAGCAAGGGAGATAGTGAGAGCTCAAGGGTGAGAGCTATGCCCTTCTAGCAGGACTGTTTCTGCAGCTGTTGTGTACATTAATCCAGCGAGCAGATCTCCCGGCACTAAATATAGCCAGGGGGGTCATTTTACACGACAAAATAAATAAATAAATAAATAGAAAGTATTTAACTATGGGGGTCACGTTAAATTAGGTTTGATTTTGCTTAAGAAGGAAACCCAAATTACGGTACCTTGGTTTAAGGCTGAGTATCAGAATCTGAAGTATTTCAGAACGTGGAGGGAAACTCAGCGGGAAGAAGAACGCAGTCCCAGAAAGGAACTTTCCAGGTCATTGCAATCTTCTGTTGACTCTTTGTAGAAGTCAGACTGGCTCCAAGGGGTTTTGAGAACCCCCCCCCCCAGTGCTACTCAAGCCGTTTATAACACCGCAGAACCTTGTTTCTCTTTCACTGCAATACACGCGCCTCAGCATAATTTAAGTCAGTCGACTGAAAAATTCTTTGTTCCCTGTACCCGTCTTAGCAGCAATAATTCGCATTCACATACACATGCTTATCAAACCCTTCTGCACCTGTGCTGCAAAATCAAATTGTAGACTGATCTAACGTTGAGGGATTACCTTTTTTAATTCCTCCAGATGTTGCTGCCCAAGCCTGGCAGTTAGTTAGCGATGACAATTATCCAGAAGTGTGAGATTAAAGTTAAGGAAGCGAGGGAATTCTTCGAGTCCTCAGGAACAGAAACAGCTAGGAGTCCATGCACTGAAGGAAGTTAACCTTCTTTATTACGAGGATGGCCGTAAGAAGCCGGACAACCTGTCACCACCGGAGCAATAGCATTTGTCAGTTTGCAGGTCCCAAGTTATTTTGAGCAGCGTAAACCATGTGCCCGCGGAGCATTCCACCTCATTGGACAGGGAATCCACTGCTCTGACAGCACCTATGGGCACCGAGTGCCTTCTCCTCACTCACGTAATGGCCCCCTATAGATGCTTATGTGGGTTCTGCTGATTCATCCAAGAGGCGCTGTCGTGGCATTGTATTACTCTTGTCTTGGTTTAGACTTCAGACTTTTAAAAGGGCTAGTTCTTGCTGTCGTCCATGCGTTTCGATCAGAACTCAGAGACTGCAGTCATTGGAAGACCCATCAGCTGGCGATAACGTAAACGTTTTGCAACTCCAAAGGCAGACACAGCAAATGTGTGTGATTTAATAGCAAAGTATTCCTGACAACGATGCAGAAATCTTTAAGAATAGCCTGTAACTACAAATCATCATCAGCTACAACTTCGAAACTTGTTATTGAATGCACAGAAATAAGCTGCTGGGGGAAGAGCGATTTAAAGAGGCACGTGAAACTCAGCTGTGAATGAAACTGAGATATAAACATAGGTGGAATAATTTCAAAATATTTAAAGCATCACACAGAGAAACCCCACTACTATATAGAATTTAATTTTGTGCAAGTGAGCTACGGGTTAAAATCTTGAGTGACTCAAACCTACCACATTACTTGGAAAAAGCAGACTAGATTTTTTTTTTTCTACTTGTCCTACACACCAGCAACAGAAAATAATCTGTAATTCTAAGCAGTTCATTCTACTGAAGATGCCACTCAATTGATGATGTATTATTTTATTAAAAATATTCGCCACGATTCCAATTTTGAAATATTACTAAAATATTCTGCATTTATTATGGGGAATTGCTATGTAGCCCTTTCCACATCTAATGATGTCATTAGCTGGCATTTTGACCTTCTCCCAGTTTCCTCAAAATGTGATCGAATGAACACGTTTGCTAGAAAAGATGTTCTCCTGTGGGATGTAATTCTTCAGAAAGATGTTTCACGAGGCATACCAGTATGAAAAATCAGAGGTAAAGGCAATTTTTTAATGAAAACTTTCTTCTTGCATTGAAGGTAGTTTTGTTTCTCTCTTTTTGTAAAATATCATTGACAGAATAGCTCGTGAGCATTTGTTTGTGGTGTGGTTTCTCTAGTGATAAGTAAAAATTGTGTAGCGAAGTCAGCCCTTCTTTTGGGGACAGGTTAGGCACTTTTGGGGACAAGTTAGGCATTTTATGGGTCGGATGATATCTAATGTAACTTTATACCTGGAATAGAGATCTAACGTACTCTTTATATATCTGTACTAGGAGATGTGAGCCATACAGTGCTGACAGGAAATGCATGTTGATACTGTACTCTGGCTACCATGCTACCATGATATTACAGTATCTGTAGATCTGTAGGCTACAAAGTTTGAAGCCTGAAAAGAAATTCTGGTAAAATAACAGTAAATCTATGTGGACTTCTGCTGAGAGGCAACTCATAAAACGTGCATGGAGTCTCGCTGAGCTGTGAGATGCTGTTTGTGCATGATATGCAAACGAAGCAATCCAAAGTGACTATTCAGTCTCATCCAAACAACATATGCAAAAAAATTCCACTTTAAGAGGAAGTTTTATATAAGACGCTAGGATTGCAAAATCATTGACTGATCTGTGCAACAAATGAGTTAAGGGTTACACAGAAAGCACAGCATCGAGAAACCGCAATAGTTTCAAGTCTCTACTGTGGCAAACAGACTGACCATTGTAAGAGCAGGTGGTGCAAGGAGAAACTTTCCAGGAACCACAAGAAGCGAGAGCATACACATTGAATGTGCCAGGTCTTGCAGAGCTGTCTCCTTGATAGAGCAACATCAGAGAGTGTCAGATTCACTGGTTTTCAAATAACAGCATAAAGCCCATGAAAATCCTGTTGTGCCTCTATCTACTTTTTTTTTTAGAAGACAGTGAATTGAGGCCTTTGACTGCTGAGCACTAAAAAACCATTTCAAGATCTCATGACCTCCAGCTTTATGTCTTTTTGTCTTTTCTGCCCAGCAGAAGGAAACATCTACCTCTCTAGGATAAGGCGTAGTGTCCTAGAATAAATTACATGAGCACTGAGTCTCTCCAGATCTTGTCTGTCAAAGCCCAAAGTACTTTTACAAGCAGAAGGAGTGAATCTTAAAATGGAACTCTGTAGATGGCTGGTTGTCTGTTGTTTCACAGCAGGAGTATCAGACTGTAAACCTTCAGGATTTATCATAAATGGAAAAGTCTTGATTTGCTAGATAGTAGGATTAAATGAATAGAATACTATTAATGGCATGAACCATTAATTAAGAAATTAGATGGGTTACACATTCAGTAGGGAAAAATTATTAAACATCTGTGTGGACTGCACAGAATTATATAAAGAATCTGTACTGTCTTTTGAGGGTCATCTGATGGCATCCCTTAATACCACACATATTGTCCAGCCTGACAGCAAACCTGTGAATGCAGTTGGGGCAGGAAGATCCCATCTGAAGAATAGTATTCGAGAGTCTTAGAGCCTTAGAACAGAAAAAAAAGAAGGCCTCTGAAGAAGTCGTTATCCCTTACAACATTGCCACTTCTCTGGGGCAAAGGCTTGCCATACTTACAGTGATTTCAAGGTTACAATTAAACCCACAGTACATATAGGTCACTATTGTGTACCCACATATAGCATATATTTGCTTAATTAGTTTGGAATAAGAAATTCTCCAATTCAGGCTACCTTAAGCTCACACTTAGCATGTACAAAAGTTTATTTCAGCTTTAGAGGTTAGTGCTGGAAATAGTGCTGGCAGCTGCAAGTTGGCAGTAAGATTTGGGACATCCTGATTAGTTAGATACTTATCACAGAAGCTAGTGATGAAAAACAGATGGATAAACTTCAAATTTCTATTCTGAGCAGGAATATCACCTTAGAATGAAAGGCATAAAGCTGAGTGCTGCAGATGTTTAGTTAAGCTGGAAGCAGAGAGAGGATGGAGGCAGGACCAGAAGACTGGGCATCTCTGGTAAGGAAACCTCATTCTAATGTCCTGTTGCCTTTGTTCTGTCATTGTTTCAGAACAGAACAGTACTCGGTGTGTTTATTCTGGGGTGTTACAAAGTGCCACCAGTGTCAACAGGAGAAAAGATTTTCTGGTTTATAACTCATCACTCTCTTGGCTTAATTTTTAAACCACTGAAAGGAGTTTGCAGTATAAATAAACACGTCGGTGATGATGTGCATGTTGCAGGTTGTGATTCTGTACTAAAAGCATTGGCTGATGGGCAAATACAGCTTGCTGTTGCCATGTCTGCCTCTGCAAAGGACAGGCGAGAGTGCTGAGGCAGATTCAGAGGGACTTTATGTATTCTATATATCACACTGGCAAATGAATAACAAACAAAAAGAAAATGATGGTCCAGCACTGCTTCTACATTGCAAAAAGCAAGTAGACTGTAATTCAAGCAACAGTTGGGCAATTTCTTTGCTCTAAAAGGATACCTGAGTACAACTAGAATCTCTGTTATTGTGTAGAAGGTCTGCATATTCTGAGAATTACAGCTGGGAGTGTACAAATGAAGACCCTTCAGGAGCATTGTGTGGAACTAGTACACAAATGGTAGAAATGACAAATAAGTGTTTGGATTGTCAGCAAACTCATGTCCCACTGTCTCTGATGTGAAGGGCTCACATCCCAAGGTCTCTAAATGAAAGCAAAAAAGCTGGTATCAGGTATCTCATAATACCTTCTTATCATGCTGTCACAAATGGGTTCACAAAAGGGTGCATGCTATTAAGCTGATGAAAGTGCTATACAATGCAATAGAAATTTGTTCTTGATTTAGAGGAAAACAGTACATGCTTTTGAAAATCAGGTACTGCCTGCAAGACATAATTGCAGGTTTCACATGGACTTTATTAAAGCCCAGTCTACAAAAGATATGCAAAAGAAAGAGTGATACCATACTAGTGATTACGCTTGTGTCTTCAATTTTCATATATAAGAAGTAAGTTTTGAGAAACAACACACAAAACCACCTCTTATGTATCAGTTTTATTGGATTTTTTTCTGAGCGTCGATCGGGAGCCACCCAATGTGCAGTACGACAGCAGACTCTGTTATTGCCCATAAATATGTGCAGCAGTAATCACTGTGTTCTCGTGACTGCCACACGTGACTCTCAGTTATACAGAGCAGGAAGATGGTGTTTATACAGCTATCTTACAAACAGAAAATGTGGAGAGATGGGGAAAACTGGAAAAGGAGGGAAAAAATATCTCACCATGTCCGTAAAAAGGATTTTCTACAAGACTGGGTTTTTGCCTGTGGTTGTGATCCAATTCCAAATTACTGTCAGAAAGATTAAAATCTTCTTTGTAATTGGTCCTAGATTTCTGATAGGTTTTTAGATTGTGGGTTTTTTTTTAATTCCCATTGAAAATTCTGCAACCAAAATACTAAATGTTCCGTTTCTTGGAAAGCTTCCTTGACATTCTTTGCAGTCAACTTGTAGAGAGCTAGTGGTTTTGCAGATCACTCTGGAGCTCTGTGGAGCACAGGGTTACTACCCACTTGTAGTTTCCATCACACCAACCACTGGTCTTGCTTATCCCAAGGCTAAAGGAATTTATTTCTAACATGGAGTATGAAAAAGTGTGTTACCAAGTTTAATGCTCTAATGGGCTGAAGGAGTAACTTCAAAAGAGAGGCTTAGCAACCCTGTACCCATTTTGCTGGCTGAATGTGAATGGTGACTCATGAAGTACCCACTTTGTTGTTTTTTATACTGACTTATTCTAAGGGCAGCTTCGGGCAACAGCAGTGATGTCTTTTCTTGAAGCCTCAATGACTAGCTGCTGTTTGAGGTGGACCATTTAAAGGTCCATTAATATGAACAGCAGTGACAAGCTGTATTTCTCTTTCAGATTCTAGACTTTAATGTATTATCTTAAGGCCATTATTCTTTTGGTGAGAGAAGTGTTAAGAGAAATTTTTTGGATGTTTCTGGTAAAAGTAGTTCAATAGTGATTTGCAAACCTCGTGTAAGATCACATGAGTTAGGTATTTTCTATTCATATCATTATGCAGTGCATCTCTTAGCACGAGCCTGCCAGGTATTGTGTGATTCTAACTCAGATTCTAATTTTAGAAGTGGAGTCTACATCAGAAGGATGAAAGAAATGGTAGCTCTTTTCTAGAGAAAGCAGAAATAATAATGTTGAAACATTCCTTCAATGTCTGTTTCTTTTTCACCCAGCCCAAAACAGGCTTTATAGTTTAACAGGGCAGTGTGTATATGAGAATTTCTGAGAAACTACAGAATTTTTCAGTCTCCTTAATTACTTAGATGAAATGTACTAGGAATTTATAGGGCCTGTTGGTGTTTCCAATTAAATCAATGATTGTTCTGTCACTGACATCAATAGGAGAAGAGTCAGCCTTTTCCAGAAAGTTAGTTATGGCCACAGTAATGAAAGCAGTCTTTCAGTCATCCACACTGAGACACAATCCCTTATACTGTCCTCATCCAGTTTCATGCAATGTTCCATCTATTTGCTTTTCCAAATGAATCAACAGGTAAAAATAAACCAGTATTTTGCTTTGTTGCGGTAGAAATGGTACAGCTGAAAAATGTTATAAAGATTATAAATGTTATAAAGATTATTTTTTTTTCTGTCTTCTGAAACACAGAAATAATCCCCAGAACATGAAATAATTGTTGTTCTGGGTGGCAATTGTAGAAGGGGATTGGTAAAATCCCTTTTTTTGTAAAAAACTTTTACTCGATTGTAAGTGTCACATTCTTTAAGCTGGATTCCTTGCCTAAAAAACATGGAGGCCACTGTGTCCTTATTTTAAGTTATGGCCTTTTTTTTCCCTTGTGTAATATTATCCTTTGTACAATACTATCTTGTGTAATATTAGGCCTTTCAAAGAACTTGGTCAACTTGCAAAGATGCCTGTAATACAAAAAAGGTAGCAAAAAGTGTCTGTTCACAACCATTTTACTGTTCCCTGTATAGTCAGTATTTTATTAGGTTCTCTTACATTCTTCCTTTTGCAAGGGAAATCCTTTCTTTAAGCTGGGATATCTAAACAACATTCTACAAACAGCTGGTTTCTTTAATTTGCTAGAATTCAAATTTTAAAGTGGATATTTTCCCTTTATGGTTCAACTATGAAGTGCATGAGCTCTACCTGGAAGCTCTCACGTGGCTGAGTAGGATCTCCTTGAAGTTACCACTATCTTTGCCTGCAGGGTTTGACTCCTGTCACCCTCCTTAACTGAGTGAGCACAGTGATTTGTAGAGCTTCAGAGATTTGTAGACTTAAGTGATTTGTAAAGCACGTGGCAAATATTGATACATGGAGTTTGACAGATGCCCAAGGAAGCAACAGTTTGATGCAACCTGTTATGTAAGATTGCTTTTAAAAATCATTTAAAAATCAAATACAGAAAGATTTGAGATGATACTAATGAGGACTCCTATCTAGAAAATCCAATGACTTGGTGGGGACCATGTCTTGTAATCAGCAGAAACACAAGATCAGAAATCAATGGGTTAAAATTAATAACCCAGAAACTGGGCTTGATTTCTGCCCACTGTATCAAGGAGATGTGCTGTTCCGTTCCTGACATTCTTGGGGCAAGTGAGGCGGGAGGAAACTTGATTTGACATTGATGCCAGAAAACCAGCTTGATTGAAAGGTGTGAGATTTGCAGTCAGGGTCACTACTCCCAGCATTGTCAGAGACCAGAGGATCCATTCTGACACTGTAGGATTTCACTGTCCTGATTGTGAGACATGACTAGTCCAAAACAGACCATAAAAGGAGATCTGATACTGCCAGTTCTACTGTCTTCACCTAATGTGGGACACTGTGATATGTAAGGTTTGCATTCCTACTATGACCCTCTCCTTCCCTCTCATTTCCTCACTGTATTTCTTCTCTTTCATGTCTTTCCTTCTCTCGTGTTTAATAAGAACCTGGCTTAGCATGCAAGACTAATTTTGCTGTGTTGCTTCAGGTCTCCAGCTGAGACAACACTGGTTGGCACCGACTCAGTCTGATGCAGGTATGGGTTTGCCAGATCTTGCTGTAGCTGATACAATGATGGACTTGTTTTCCTCAGATTATATGGAAGAGAGAGCATTAGGCCAAACATTGTGTTGGCACTTCTGCTGTTCTTTTCTGGGTTTTGCTCTCCTCTTTTTTGTGCCTTATCTAATTTGTTCTTGAGATAGAACAGGATTAGACCATGGCAGCTACAGATCTATCCATTTCAATTGGGTTCTTTACCTTTCTTCAGAACACACGTCTCCAAAACATCTGAAATTATGTTTATAGCCATGATTAATAACAACTGAACAGAGTGTCAGGGGGACTGGGACAAACTGTCAAGGTATCTTGTTACCTAAATCTAAAGGAAAGGGAAATGCAGGAACATTACGAAAGTGAAAAACGTGTTACATACTTCATATTTTGTTTGAACTATTTCTCCTTTTTATTTGTATTGCAATAAAAGTTTAATTTTTTTTTCTCATGGTAGCTATTTTTATGGTTGATATTAAGCAGACCTGACATCTACACGGTCTGCCTTTGTTAACCGCTTACTGTTGCCTGGAGTCAGGGTCACATATGTGAATGCTTTTGATTTGGCATTGAGATTAACACAACAACAAACTGTGAGTTGTATTTTTAAAAGTGGATTAAGAGTCAGTCTAGTGAGGCATATTTTGTAATCTCTATTTCCAGTTACACATTCGGCAAACAGATTTACAGGGCAGTCCTTATCACTTAAATGGCATTGCACACGTAGAACAGAGAGCAGAATTTCATATAGGCTACTTACAAAGAAATTCCCAAACCCTCAAAGAACTGAGAGACTTCACTGAGAGTCCATCTGTCAGTGCTTTTAATGTAAAAGAATAAAAGAAGTGTGGCTATTGTTTGTGGAAACCTGATTGATGTGAGTTGCATGGTAATAAGGAAAATCTACTCAAAGGCTCTCGCCTTCTGTCTGAACTAAGACTGTATATACCATTTATACAGACTATATATACCATTTATACAGACTGTATATACCATTTATACAGGCTATATATACCATTTATACAGACTATAGGTATCTTCAGTATCTTTTTTCTGTTTAGATACAATGGCTTTCCAGTTTATTTCTGTGTTTTACATTAGAGGCCCTGAGGCCTGCAGCAGATTAAGCACAAAGGGACAGGCAGCTGGCAGGAGCCCGAGGCAGCTCAGACTAATGATAGGGTAGAGCGGGACCTTTAGGATTTGAGAGGAACCAAAACCAGAACGAATAGCTGGTGTTTGGAGCATCAGAGGCTTTTGCACCTGTACGGACAACTAGAACTTGAGGAGATTATCAGCTCTAGTCTCATCTTTAATAGGACCAAGTATTCGATAATTTAGTTGACAAAACTACACTTCATGAGATATGATCAGAATGTCTTAAAGGATTGTTGCTGAAAGAGAATAAGAATAGGGCGTTCATGGATAGTCTACATTTTAAAAATAATTTCTTGAGAGCTTTTGCTTTCCGAGCTGGTTTCTCAGCAGTGTGCGTGGCAGTCAGCTCCTCTCTGAACTTGCAGTCATCGAATCACCTGAGCTAGGTAGGCCTGGGGTAAACGGTTGGGAGGACAGCAACATGATTGTTCAGTGAGGTGAGTACAGGAACTCGGTAAAGATGAGAGCTTTAAAGATGAGGTAGCAGGAGAGCACAGTTTGGTAACAGTTTGTTAAAACATGACAGAAGCAAAACTCCATGGAAAGGGGAAGCTGTGTTCCATGGTGCAAGAGGATGGGCTGAGAGATGGTCAGTGTGAAGGGCTACAGCTAGGGGACATGGTAATGGCTGTTCACAGGGAACCCCTCCTCTCGACACACGGTGGCAGCAGAAAAGCATGGCAGACTTTGTGCCAACTAACAACATGCAGCGACGGCCCAGGGGCTTAAGGGAACCCTGTTGCCTGGCTAGAGCTAGGAGCGTGAGCGCTGGCTGCTCGTGTTTGACCCCTTGTGCATAGCGTTCGGAAAGCACTGACTCTGCTCAGCTGATTGTTCCCTTTTGTAAGGGGAAAAAATCAACTTCTGGAGGAATTCTGTAGCTTTTCAGTATTTCCTTTGTATTAAAACAGTGCCATTTTGTAATGAAAACATAAGTAGGGTGTAATTCCCAAACTCTGAGTCTCATTAGGTGACTTAATTTGAGAAATAGATACTGTTTTACCAGCACTTCAGTGTGTCACCTTATTCTGCACACTTGAGCTCAGTTTACCAGCCCCTCCCAATGCCTCTGGCACTCTTTCCCTTATGCTGCCTCATCTGTCTGGAACGCTTTCCCTCAGGCCACTGAGTCACCTCCCAGCTTTACATGTTGCTTTCTTTCATTGTAATTTTAAACTGACTTGCGTTATAACATAATTTGTAAAAAATAGTATGAAGAAAATGTCTATGAAGAAATGTATATTAATCTATAGTTACTGATGAAGCTTCAAAAACCCTTTTCTTTGAGGATGCAACTTCACTGACAGTATTAATTTTAAAATAAGGTTCTTTTTTGTCAAAACACAAGCAAACGTTCAGAAGGGACAGATCTGACAATTGAAGTAGTCTGATAGTATCAGCTTCTTAACCACCGGCAGTATCAGAATCACTCCAGCTAAAGAACAAGTGGTATTCAGATAATGTAAGCTCACTTACACAAGGAAGGATTGTGACCTGGAAAATCACCTCAGAGCAGCAATAGCAGGAGGTACTGACCATTCTGTCTAGGCGTGCAAATTGTTAACTGTGCCAAACGTGTTTTTTCACAAGTATGTAAGACAGAGAAAGAGAGAGAAAGGAAGATAAAGAGAGGAGGATGTACCTTTTCTAGTGGCAAAGGAAATAAGACCGCTACTTCATGTCAAATGAACCACGTAGTTATCAAAAATGTTCATGACTACTTTCCCAGGCCCCATTTAAGCCAGTGGTTCTGCTTATGCAGTTGTCAGTCTCCAGAACCATCTGATTTCCAAACAGTCAAAATACTCATTTGCTCAATGGAAGGATTCAAAGGCTATATCACAGGATTTAAAATATATTCTGATCTGATAGATGACGTGTATTACAAGCAAAGTTTAGAGCAGCTGGTACATCAGTGACATGTAGTAATATAATAGTAAGCTATCACACAAGTTATAAAAAGGCATTTTCTTTCTGCCTAAGGTGCCTTTGAAAATGCTTTTTTAAATGTCTCACTTCTTTTTTGCTTTAGAAAAGGAACAATACTGGAAATATTCCAAACTGTGATACTTAGAAAGAAAATACAGATATTATGTGGGTTTTGGTTTTTTTTTTCATTTAATCTGGTTAGTAAAGGCCTTTTAAAGCACAAGAAAACCTTTTTGGCATGCTTAGTTGGTGGTGTGGGGCTGTGGAAACTCGACACTTGAGATAAATTTTAGAGATAATGCTTTTAAAGTATATGCTTAATGTTAAATTAGGGTGACATAGTAAATCAAGAAAACATGTATTTTATAAAGAAGTATTTTCTATTTTGGAAAATCAAACACAAGATATGAAGACCAAGCCTATACTTTAAAAGATACACTTTCAGTTTTCTTACATATTTATTTGTTGAAAAGCTAAGGGATTACCTGTGTAGATCCTGTTGTATATTCTCATTTGCAGTGTTGGTATAACTACATGTTGGCCAAGATTTTGACATCTGAGTGACTAGAGGCAGCCACCTCAATCTTTACTCACCATTTTTTGAAAATCAGAATACATATTTTGAAGAGACATACTTGAGAAAGTCTCGACCATGATGTTTATAAAACCCTTGGGTATCACATAATAAAACTATTCCTCCTGTATAAGATGGATTTGTTTTGTTGTGCATTGAGCTGTTGAAAAGGATTTAAGGTGTTTGAGCAAACAGATAACTTGAAGTGGGAGCTGGGGCAGAAAGGGGAGACAGAACTGCTGGTATCATGCTGTGCTGGATAGAATATATGTGAAATGCATTTCAGTTTGCTGACTGTGCTGCATGAAAGGAGTATAAACATGTCTTTTTTCATACTTGACATACTCAGTTGTGGGGTTTTGAGCTGCCATATGAACCTACCAAGACTCAGCTAATTTAAATTGTCATTACTTCCATTGACTTTCATTGAGAAAAAAAATTACCCATCTGAGAGTTTGACCTAGAGGAAAGGAAAGTGGGGAAAATGATGGCTTTGACATAATGGCCAGGGAGAGCCAAGAGAAAGAACTCAGAGGGAAGAACTTCCAGAGTTTTCCCAGATTTAGTCAAGATAATGAATTTTAAAATCCAGGAACCAATGAATAATTTGGTTCCCAAGAAGGAGGCCTCTAATACCAGTCTCCACCTTGCAGATACAGATACTTTCTGTGCACTCCCATGGGCTCCTTTTGATTGCATTCCTGAGACTATTCAGGAGGGATAACAGTGCTTCAAGCAGGATTGTTTCCTTTCCTGGTTTTGAAAAACTTAGGGAAGAAAATCTTTACATACTATAAGCTCCTTAATCCTGAAACGTTTGTTCTCTGGTTACGTGGCACAAGAAAAACCTCCTGTTCTTTTGCAGAGATGTGAATGTCTCTCTGGTCTAGACCCTGAGATGCAGGACTTGATGCAGCCAAATGCTTACATCAGAAAACGATGAATATATTACTAGTTTCCAGGTTTATTCTTTTTCTGTTGCTCAGTATGTGTCCAAAGAAAATACAGCAGGGGCAAACATGGCATTTAAATCTTTAATTTCTCAGATATTAAAAAAAAAAAGTTCCCTCATATACAGCTATAAACATAAATTTATTTGGTAATTCTTGAGCTTTTAAATCTCTCTTCAAAAGATGTAAATCTAAATTATTTTTAATATCCATTTTAATTCTACTTGTCCAATGGTATTTCTTTCAACTCGCTCTGGTTTTGTTAGAAAACATCAGGAAAGTTTATATAATGACAGTATCTGTTTTATTACCTATTTTAATACTTATGGTTTTTATAAACTCCGCAGATAACACAAACAGGTTTATAATGGTGATGAACTATTTAGAGGCTCAAACTCAAAGAAGAGGTCAGGAAAAATAAAGATCACATGTTATTTGCCTCTCAGAAAAAGTGGTTTTTAATCCTAATGCTGTCTATTACAAAGCAACCACTTGGTAATAAGGGCAAATAAGCATTATTTTCATTCATTTTATTAAGAAAAACCCAACAACCCGTAAGTTGCATTCATCTGTAACATTCATACTTTCTGTTAAAGAGCCAAATTTGCCTGGCTGAGTTTTTTACAATCTTATAAGCATAAGATACTGATTATATTGAATTGTTTGTATTTGCAAATGTTTTATCGCACTGGGTACAGTATTTTTTTACAAGTCTACTAGATAACAAATGTTGTGGAAGTGTTTTCTGATGAAATTGGAGTTTCAAGCTGACTTTACTGATGGTAATCTGTCTGGTTTTGGATGTCTCCACTAGGTCATGGGGTGAACAGAAGCTGCCATGTCTCAGCTGGATACTGTGGGAATGCTGTATCTTTTCCTGAGACAGTCTGGGGAACAATCTCTCTTGAATCTCCAGGGAACCAGAACATAGGACTGCTTTCAAATTTATGCCTGTTTAAGAGTAACTGTGCTGCTCTAGGACCCTGCCCAGAAGCTGGAAATAGCCCTGTATTCTTCTTTTATGAAAGTAAATGTACACGTGTTAAGTGGGGACTATCCAGTACCCCTCAAATGATCATTTCTGATTGGGATCAGTGATGGTATTTAGTGGTGTCCTAATGGCTTGCTGACACTGATGATAAGAAAGCCTTCATCAGTCAGACGTAGAAGATGAATCACTGCTAACTCCCTAACCAAGAAAAAAAAGCCAGCTAAATGCAATAGAGGTTTGCTACAGGTGGCTGCTCTGCTGTTTCTACTTCTAAATGATATATAGTCTGAAGATTTTTTTGAGAGAAATAAGAGCCTCTTAATCACTCATATTAAAAAATCAACAGGATCGACAGCATTTTGCACAACTCCAGAGTCAGTAAACAGAAACAAAAGAGAACACTTTGTGGAAATTTTTCTTTCCTAAATGGGAACTTAGTAAGTATTGGCATAGAGACCTCCAGGAACCTGAGGAGTCATTAGGTTTCTCTCCATATGAATTGTGTGTAGGTAGCAGCAGTGATTCCATTTTTCACACCGTTACAAGGATTTGATTGCTCATCTCCTACAGCTCACTTTCCTTCTGTCTCCAAAATCAAGTAATTTTTGTTTTAAATCTTTTATTTTAATGCTAAGCTTGAGACTTACATCATAGGAAATTCAAAGTTACAGTCCTCCAAGGACTCCAAGCTCTGACAGCTCACACACAATTTCTGTGGAGCTCCTTAACAACCTCTGCAAGAGAAATCTATTTTTCCATCTGTCCAAGAGTCTTCATCCACTGTAGATATTTAATCCACTTTTTGAAGCGAGATGTCCTGTACTGTAGTTGATACAAATGGCACAGATTCATTACCACTTGGATACCACATTTCAGTCCACGCTATACCAAATATCTATCAGTTGGTAACTGCACCAAAATAGATCTCACAGTATCATCATGCCTCTCTTGGTTTCAGTAATACATGTGAAGTCATAAGTCTTTTGCAGAATTAAATCAGAAAAGCTACAGAGTGCTGTCCCGTCATCTTTACTAAACAGAAATGCCTTTGTTGCAAAAATAGCCCTATATTTTTGAGTGATAATTAATAGCAGAAACAGCTGGATGTAGTTTGAACATACAGGTTACAGTTTATGCCTCAGAGTTGTTTTCTTCCCAGCCATTCTTTGCAGAGTTGTACAATAGGAATGGAGAAAACATCCCTGTTCAGGCACGGGGCCAGAGGCTATTACACCTACCTGGTGGCAGAATCCTCTGCCTCCTAGGGACTGACGCTGTGTCTTCTCTCCTAGCAATCAGTTCTAACGTCCATTTCATGCCATGCCTGTTGTGCCCTCTGATATCCAAATGTTTCCTTAGAGTTACATTTTTCTCATTTTCTGCAGGCATTATTCTGGTCTACGACCTTCTCCTTCACTATTTCTGTTCCCATACCCAAACACATCCATTGCCTATCTTCTTACTGCCTGGAAGAGTTTTTTTCTCTCAAATCTTACTCCTCGTAAAGCCAAGGACTTTTTCACCCAATAAATGGGGTAGAGAGGGAGATGGATATAAAGAAAAATGCAGTCTGGCTTAACAGAGAGGGAGCTTTTGCAGGATTTCTGGTTTCTGTACCAGCATGATTTCTTCTTCCACTCCCAGTTCTATTCCAGTAACAACAAACTTAATACTGTGAGTTGAATGCCGGTTCCCACCACAGCTCTAAGAAAAGAGACCATCCATGTAATTTTCACAGTTAGTTTTCACCTCAGCTGCCTCCCAGGGCCCTGGAGAGAACAGATCTCTCCACCCCACCTCTGTTTACATGAGCACCTTTCTTCTTTCACAGTTGGGTCCCCCTGTGCTTGGGATAAGAAAGGACACTAAACAATACAACAGGGAAATTTGCAAAGAAGGCAAGGGTGCTCACCATGAAGTGTTGTGACCAGCCTGCGTGTGAGCCTCAGTTCAGGTCCTCTCCTCTGCCTCTTTGTTCTCCTCGGTGCAGGCTGCTACCTTTCTGCCTGCTCTTTACGAAATAGTAAGAAGGCTAATTTTAGGGTGCTTCATCATCCTGCCGTGCAAAGACACAGTGTCATGTCAGAATCAGCAGCATGTGGCACCACTTGGAGCTATTTTGTAAGCTGAGGTTCAGCGTGTTCTCAGATCGGTCTCCGCAGGGTCGAACTGGCTCAATTATTGATCTCGTATTCCTGTAGTATTGCACCTTAAAGATCAGTTGTGGCCTGACCAAAAGGCCAGGTTAGTGACATGGGAAATAGTGTCTCAGCATCCAACACTTAAGGCAAAAAACCCAAAAGATTACAGGGGAATTTCCCGGTGTGCAGTTAGCACCTAGCCGGCTGATCTGTTTGGAACAGCAAAATTCATGTAATGGTGCAAAACATCACTGCAGTAGGAGGAGAATGTGCCACGTGCAAGAAGGGGCTGCATTCCCAACCTTCTGCGTAGGGTGCTCGAAAATGTTCAGCGTCTTCAGCCCCAACAAGTGCCTGGGCATTTGTGATAGCATCCTTTTGGCCACCTTAGCTGTATTTTGTGGCCGGAGAGGATAAGGGGAATGGGGTGCTGCAAGTTTTTGGGTTTGCTTATCTTACTTGAAGGTGTATCTCATGAGCTTACCCTTAAACAGCTCCTCCCTTAATGAGATGCCTCGAGTTAGACACAGAACTTACAATATTGTCGTTTTAGTATTTATGTAGTAATTTACCTTCACAAACAGGTCAAAAACTGTTCGGTTTTTTTTCACCATGTTGTCATCAGTTAATAAATAATTGGTCTTACTGGTAAGCACATTTGCATTTGAGCTAACCAGAAGCGTTCCAGTGAGAACGGTGGGCAGAGAGAGAACCAAACCATGCTCAGCCATAAAGTAGCACAGCATGTAAAACATGCACTCTCTGTGTATGTGTGAGTTACATCTGTCTGTCTACATGGCACTTCTGTTAATGACTATCATCCAAATATTGATACCGTGAAGAATATGAGGATAAAATGTAAAACTGAAATGGCACAGAAGGGTCTGACCGTACCTTGTTTGTAAGGCTATTTGCATTCTGAAGCCTTTCTTTAGTCTTATATTCAAGAATATTCTACACAAAAGCTACACACAAAGGTTAGTAATTTCTCACAGCAAAATGCTGACATCTCTAATCTGACATTATCAGCTGTTCTGGACACCCATTTCTATTTTCCACTGCCTGTGAGACATGGAAGCATAAACCAGAGGGGTTTGAAATGAGGAATTAATGTTTATAAAGGAGGTACTGATTGTTGCCAGGAGAAAATGGAGACTGTTACTGGATACACAGAAAGTTTTGTGTTGTAATAGAATTTACTCTGGGAATTCTGAGATGCAGGCATGCTCACTGGTGGTTCTTTTGACCACCTGCAACTACAGACCTACTTCTTGGCAGGTTTAATGCCAGCGGGTGCAGAATTGTTTGTACCGAGTGGCAGGAAGGCTGAGCAGTGATGTGGCATCAGAGCGGGTACTCCTTTCCCCCTACCACCCGTTTGTCTGTAGCTCCATGACAGAAGGGGCTTTCCAAAGGCATTAGGACAGGCAGGAGATGACTTCTCTGGCAAAAAAAAACTGCCATGAGAGGTAGTAAGTGGAATAAAAATACGACTTATACTTTATTTGAAGACACGTTTGAATTATTTAATGTGCAGAAACCTTATTTTAGGACTAAAATAATTCTTTTAAACAAAAGAGCTATGTCTGTTACATAAGGACGCTGAGATTTGTGCAACATTGTACGTTGTTTCATGATTTATTTCTTACTTAGTGCGTTAGGCCAGTTATGCCAAAATACCTTTTACTCCATGTAAAAATTGTACAGGGCATGTAATGTTCTCAAGCACATGGACATATCCCCACACGCTGGTCAGAGGACACACTGCACGATGAATGATGGTATTTAAACTCCTCTTCATGGTGTTATTATTCACAATTGGTCTCACAAATAAAGGGAAGAGGAGGTTGAGAAGATACCGAGTGAAATATTTTCCTCCATTTGCTGTGTGTAACAGCTGCTGCTAGCCCTCCAGTCTTACACGCAGAGTGGAAATTTCAGTGCAAATCACTCGCATCTCTCCTTTAAACAAACCAACCAACCTGTATGTTTGCTGCCCTGGAAAGTGCTGCATCGTTCAGCCTTTGCCAACCCTGCGGCTATTGCCTTTTCTCTGTGTATGAACTTCATATTTCTGACTTGGATCTTCACTGACAAATCTACAGCCCCAAGTCCTGAGAAGACCTGCAGAACAGTACCTATTAAGATGAAACAAAGGAGCGTTGAGCTGCTGGACCATGACGTCCCATTTGTTGGCTTTTTAAAAGTTGCTTTCCATTGCAGGGCAAAAACGACACCAAGCAGAGCACCTTTCTTGCCTGTAGTTTGCAAAACCACTGGGATGGACTCCTGGGCCTCACCTTTTCTGCTTCCTGACCTACATAAAGGTGAATCGCCAAACTGCTACAGAGAGGCTGCTAAATAAGGAAACCGTATTCGGATGCTCAGTGCATCCACTTACACAAATTGCAATGGATTTTCCATCCAGGACTGATTACAATCCTAAAAAAAAAAAAAAAAAGATAAAAAACCTATCTTTAATTGCTCCACTGGAGCCACGCGTTCAGTGAATGAAAGGTTTTAACACGCCCGCCTTGGGTATGCTCTGACTCTGAGAAGAGCTTGTAAGGGGAAGGCAGAATTCGGGCCGGGGGCTGGCACTGCCGCCTCACACCGCAGCCGCAGCAGCCCGGGGAAGGCAGCAGCTTGTTGGGTCATAAGTTAACGACAGGTAACCGGAGTATGAAGAACAGTCTGTTCCTGCTTCTCTCTGGTGGATCCAGTTCCTTAGCGCTCGCTCATCTCATTCTTTTCATGCCCTCGGAGATCAAGCAGAGGCTTCTGGAGATCTCCACAGATGGATGACAGATCGGGAGCGGCAACACGCAGCCAAAGCTCTTGGAGAAACCCGCCAGATCGGGAAGACCGCTTCTCAGCGAACGTAGAGCGCGTGATCCGCCCCAGGATATACTTTTTTTTTTCCCCAAAGTCTTCCTTTACAAACAGCGACGTGGTAGTCACAGCGCCGGTGTGTCTTAAAGCCGCTGTGTTTTTTGGCGCTCGCTCGTCGCCCAGCCAAGGACAGGCGCACAGCTGCAGCCAGCACCGCGGACCGACCGCCGGAGCCCGCAGCAGCCTCCCGCACGCAGCTCCGCCTTCGCCAGCGCCGTCCTCCAGGCAGCGCTCCGGCACCCGTCACTTCACGGCCGTCGTCCTGCTTTCCTTTTTCCTCGTCCGCTTCTCGCTCAGCCTCTGCGCAGCCCAAGAGCGAGAACCGAAGCCGGGCGGTGACTCCGACCGTACCCTCCCGCCGAGCCGCGCTGAGGGCTCGCGTAGCGTCCCCGCCCCGGAAAACCCTCCGGCTCGGCTCGGGCACGGTCTCTCCACGGGCCCGTAACGCCCGGCCGCCGGCACCGCCCCGCACCTCCGCCCATCGAGGTCCGCGCTGACGTCACGCCGCGCCGCCGCCGCGTCACCGCCCCTGACCACGAGGCCGGGATGGGCGGGCGACGGCGCGGCCGCGAGGTGGCCCCGCCCCCCCCCACCCCCCGGGACCGCGCGTGCGCAGGAGC
>WTSP01022141.1:60808-127971 GCA_025331215.1 Actenoides lindsayi | reverse complement strand
TGCAAAAAAAAAGAGTTTTTTGACTATTAAATTCCTTTTTTTTTAAGTGTTACTTACTGTTAGTGTCAAAGTTTTTTTTAAAAAAAGTTCCCCTTTTTTTTTTAAAAAAAAAAAAAAAAAAAAGGAAAAGAAAAAAAAAAAAGGAATTAAAAAAAAAAGAAGAAAAAAAAAAAAGAGATAGGTTTTGAGATGCAAAACTCTTTTCCCTGCAATAAAGACAGTATTTATAACCTTGGGATGTCTGCAACTAAGATGCAATTAGTAGAGGCATAAAGAAATGTCATATTAAATACAAGCAAACTATAATATGATAAACCACACAAAAGCAAGAAAAAAAATGGGGTTTTACCCTAAGCAAGTGTCAGGCGGAGAAAATCTGTGAGCCCTTCTCATACAAACCCCTGTAAAAGGACATGTCTACTGAGTAGAGATATTTATGTACGCAAACATGGTAGAAAAATTAACAGTACAGAGTAGTAACATGAGTGTGTAGAAAACTGCCCATTAAGATTCCACACACAGTCCTGATTACTTACATGGGAGAGATTCTTACAACTTGGGAAGTTCAACATCAGCTCTTTAGTAATAGGAACTGTATAAAATACACAGCATTAAAATATTTCTTAAATGATTGTGAGCATCTATAATGACAAAAGGCTTTGGAATTTTAAGTGTAACCTTTTTACTGTTTCATTTAGAAACCCCCAAATAGGTTTACTTCCAAAGCTATTTATCTTTCTCTCAATCTCAAACTACGTGGTTTACCAGGCAGAAGTCTCGTGGTTAAAATTGTTTTTCAGGTATGTGGATATTCAATTGTACAAAAGAGCACTTTCAAACAGTTAAATCCCCAAAAGAAAACAGGATATGAGCCAAAATTTTTAAGTGAGATGAACTGAAGCCTGGAATACATCTGTGTTTACACATGGTCTGTTAGTCTGCAAATATATGTGGGCAACTGTGCACACCTAATTCCACAAATCGGAGTTTATAAATTCAGTTCCTTCACTCCCAGTTGACACTGTCAAGAGATTCTTTAGTCTTTTTCCTGAAACGGGACCAAATGTGTCAACCACGATGGTGACTTTTGAGACTGCAAACACTTTCCATGAGAAACGGACTGATCAAACTGACTGGCTTTGCATATGGTAGGAAAAGAGATGGTAAGAAATGGTTATTTACTATTGGTACCTTCCCCATTTAAAAGATCAGTCTCGAGCCCACCGCCTGTCCCTTGAGCCATCTGGTCTCCCCATTATTAATTGTTCTAGCCGACCTTCGCAGGAGAAGAAAAATATTGTTGTATCTTCTTTTATCTTGTCTTATAATAGGAATCATGTTTCATAGTGTTGAAACAAATTACTTGCACAGTGATCAAACATCTTAGCTTCGTTTCAGCATTTAATCACCCGTGAAAGCCGTTTATTGCTTCGTATACTCCAAAGTCGGGAGCATTATTTCCTAACTAGTCTATGGAAAGTGTCTTTCATTTTTATTTTTTAATTATGTCTTTAATTCTTCCATTTTTCTAGCAAGCACTTTGGTGTGGTCCTACTCTGTGAAAGACCTTTGTTAGTCTAATATTCATTTCCTTTTAACGTCTTTTTACCTATTACATGGAAAAAGAAAAAGCAAACCTAAAATGGCTGAAGTAATACTAATTTCATTGTGACTATTTTATTTCCATTCAATATATAAATTACGAAGCCTTACAAAATAATAATAAAAAAATCAATACATCACCAGTCCAGGGTGGTTGTAAAATCCACTGTGTTTTCTAGGCTGCTTGTCAAAGCATCATTGCTATTTTAAAACAATAGTCCTCCATCAATTCTGCCTGAAATCCTCACTAAGTTTAGGGATGTACAGACAACCATTTAGTTATTCACACCCATGTATGGATAACGTAAAATATTTAGATTTTTTTTTGTTTTTATTAGCAAGTTCAAAATCAAACTGCCCTCTTAAATGCATAAGGTGCATCCCCATCTTTCTCTAATTAGAGAGAAAACCCAAAAACAACAACAGAACAAAAAATCCACACTTCCATCTTCCTAATAGCAAAAACACACAGACAAAACAATTGCCATTCTACCAAACTGGATTACAAGATAATGGAGAGACAACTTTTCCTGAAAATCCAGTCAACCTGTGTGTATCATAATCAGGGAGTTTTGTACCACATCCTACAAGTATTACACCAGCTGAAAAAGGTGTGACAAATTACAGTGAAAGAGAAACTATCAAACTAAATGCTGATGTAAGATATCCTTTTCATACAAGACTTCAGCATGAAAAGGTAGGAATAATTACATTTGCTGATATTCCAACCCTGAAGTTCATTGTCAACAAAGCTTAGAATAAAATTCTTCCTGCATGACATAATCTTGAGATGAGGGGGAAAGTTGCTCACTGTGAGACTCTTATTTCTCTCAAATGATGGGGGAATTCATCAGTTGAAAGACACAACAAAGGGTGAAGAGTTCTTCCTCTTAGCTTATCATAAACTGAGTATCATATGTGAAGACTTCCTATGCAAAGACATGAACATGAACCCAAAGTATATTAAGGAAAGTATTTCCTTAATTAAAAAAAGGCTGCTGAGAACCTCTTTGGAATGCTTCACACCACTTCATGCATTGACAGAGTTTACCTTCGGAGAGGCCGATACAACAGCATGGCTCCTTTAGCACAGTGAAGTTTAAAAGAAGGCTATTTATTGTAACTATTTAGGTAAGCTGGATATATACTATGTGTGTTCACAGACTGCACAGAACGAAGAGAAGGGAATACTGTTCTCTGCTTGGCACTCATTTGGTATACTGTGTTTTATTTGGGGCTTTCATTACAAGGAGGAGACTGAAAACGGGAGAAATAACAGCAGAGAGCCACGAAAACAGTTTGAGAACATGGAACACAACTTAGATGAGGCCAAGGAAACTAACTAGGTTTGCCTAAGAGTTATGTAATTAAAGTCGTCCAGTACCGAAACAGGGGAAGTATTTAGGAAGAGCCAGGCTCTATTTTGACATACACAATGCAAGTGTAAGATAAAACCATCACAGGTTACACCACCAAGTGAAGTTCCAACCAGATATAGCTCCAAAAATGAGAGTCCTGAAGCACAAGTACAGGTTATGGTTGTGGACATCCTCCTCTGGATGGCTTCAGAATTCGATGGAACAAGACCCTGAGCAACTTGACCCACTGTTTAAGTTAGTCCTGTTTTGGGCAGGAAAATCATCTCGGGATCTCCAAAGGGACCTAACCTTGTCTATAATTCTGTTCATGCATACACCATGCAAGTCATTATCAAGAACTACTTAAGAATATATTAAACTGTTCATAATGAATTTTTCTGAAGTCCTAATATGCAAGTTCAGTTAAATTCTGGAACAGTCTTCCAGTAAAATTAGTGTTGGGAACAGAAGAAAAAACCCAACTAATTAATTTTTAAGCTGAAGCTGCAATCTTTCTACCTCTACAAGATAAAACTACCTGCAGTAACACAGGACTGGTGCAGAAGAAACAGTAGTTCCCTTACATTTCCATGTTCAGTGTTCCCAGGTTTCACTGAAAGCATTTTCAATAAATGATTGCTACATATTCCTCTGTACAGCGTTAAAGAAAATTGTGCTATGTGAAGAAACAGTCACACTTCAATATCTTCAAACATTTTAAATTAAGAGTTGAACAGAAATATCAATAAGATCACTATCTCATAAATGGCAAGGTATGACTTAAAATACCAATTAATAGATTTCATATTTCATGACAAATTTACTTGTATTGAAACGTAGAATAGGGATGTGATGGCAGTGAATTTGGATGCCAAATTCCAAAATGAAACAAGTATTATTTCTGCTACAGAAGCTTTTTTTTACCTTCTGAAATTTTTTCCATTCTCATCAGATTCGTAGATTATGAGGGTTTTGATAGTAGCACAGCTTCTTATAGATAAATATCAGGAAACAGTAAGAAAGAGAGAATAAACAAACAGCATTTGTTTAGAATTCCTGTTTAACTGATAGATTTTACTCTTAAGCAAACGGAGAATAATGCATAGTGTAAAATGAGGAATGTTTTGAGAATCCTAGTTATTTACTTGTCCAACCTAAGACTGGGGCTATTTTTCATTGAACATTACCAACAGAGCATACAAAAAGATTTTATCGATTTCAATTACAAAATTATGTGAATAGATCCGTCACCTTTGATAGCCTTTCACAGGAACTTTGATTGTAGCATTATGAGCGAAAAATGCACATCTGAGGGAAGAGCCATGTAAAAAACACATTTATTCTAGAAATATATGAATTTATTTTTAATAGCATTAAATATTATCAGTACCACTGCCAGTATTGTTTAGGTTATAGGTATTTTCACTGATAGGTTTCTCGAAGGGAGGGTTTGGGTTTGGTTTTATAACACAAAAAAACAAACAAAAAACCCCAAACAAACAACAAAAAAAAACCCCACACACATTTCTAGGCAGAAGATATTTAAGAAATCCTTTACAGTCACAAAGTCTAGAAAGTTTCACATGGAATTCTATAAAGTTTTCACTCTGTGCCATAATGTATGTAACATGAGCACCAAAGTTGATTTGGTCTGGACAGTCTAAACCGACAAGACAATAAAACATTACTCTCCAACACCTACTCTATTCACATCAGTGCCTACAGCTCTTCAGGCTCAACAATGTAACCTTCAGCTAAACGACCAGTAACACCATTTCACTGGTCCAGCTTAGGCGAGAGCATGAAGCTATACTCCATTGCAATACTATCCTTTTTGCTTCAGCAGCAGTAGACATTTAAAACAAAGGAGTCAACATATGTTAACAGTTGTACCACGGCCCTAGTAATCCAGACATGCCAGAGTTCCTTGTTGAAAAAACAAACAAAACACAAAACATCTGGATTCCCCAGACAGAGAAGTCTGGAAGATCCTCCGTGTTAAATCCACAGTAAACATTGTGAACCTTACAAATTTGAAAGCAAGAAGAGTACAGAGTTTTCACTTAGAAATTCCAAAAGGAACTATTTATTATGATGTTAAATCAAAAAAAAAAAAACTAAAACCCAAAACATTCAAACCATTTCAATGCCTTTTGTAGGGGGATGAGAGACTGAAGGGGAGCACATCTCAAACCTGCAGCCAGAGATCACAAGGAGAACCCAATGACCACCTCCACCACATCTCTGAGAGAACAGGCTACGGCAGAGCATCCTCACCAGCCTGACCCTCCCTCTGTTACCTCTCACCAACGGAGATCACCAGTGCAGCTGAGCAAAACCATCTAGTGAAAGATGACCCTGCAAATGTCAGGAGGACTAGAACCAGATGATCTTTAAACGGTCCCTTCCAGCCCAAACCATTCTGATTCTACACCTAGAAACCACTTGTGTTCAATATCATAGTTGACATTTTTATTTCCAGAGTTTTTGTTTTGGTTTTTCAAGCCCTTTCCATTACTTCCTAGCATTCCCTCAGTTTTCTTTAGGAAAGTCCTGATATGGCAAACTTTCTTCCCCTCCTCTACAGTCACAGATTTTTTTTAACATGAGGAAATGAATTTCAGTACTTACTGAGCAAATAACCAGAAGAGCCAGAGTATCTCATTTCCTTCTACAGTTCCTCCTGCACTGTTCATGTAATTGCAACATGTACAGTCCTGTTTACCTTAAACCTAGCTTCGCAAAATGGGAAAGCTATAAATGAGAATGGTATTTGAGGAAAATTAAACCGAACCACTGCTATTTTTAATCTGTACATATATTCCTGTTTGTCTTTACAAGCTTTGGCTTCTTCATCTGCACATTGCGATGTCTTCGTCCGTCTCCTGCTCGACCGTATCCTTTTGGCCCCAAGGTCCGCTCTGGTGTTACCCCCGCCCGTCCACAGCCTGTTCTGGCTGGGTCAGGCCTGGCAGAGCCAAGGCAGGCTTGGCCCTAAGCTCCCCTTTGTCCATCTGCCTGCAGGACAGAAAGGGAGCTCTGCAGTCAGGTCTGATTACCCCAAATGCCCACCGGTGCAGGTTCCTCCGCTAATCACCACCCAGACAAAAAGAAGGGGTTTAATCCTCAAAATCCTCTTACTGACCTTCCAAAGCCACTGCCATCAGCCTTCCTGCAGTCCCTCAGGCAGAATCCTCTAGGTTGAAAACCCTTCCAGATGACTTTCCATCATGTTGACTGACACCATAAAAATCCAGAAAGCACACATCGTATCAACTGCACTCCCAGTACTAAGAGGAAGAATAAAGAGTTCCTCAGACAAAGATTACAGCCGGGGCAAGTTCACTCAGTTTGGGTAAATAAACCGTATGAAAGTCCAATCTTTGTGGAATGAGTCCTACTGAGCACAATTCTTCCCATTAGTCACACGGTAATTATGCAACTTCACACAGCAAACAAAACTCGGACACTTCCTTTCTTCTGTCTCTGCTACCGAGGGCTCAGGAGGATATGGACATTATTGAATAAAAACATTAATCTCCCATAAAGCATGTTTGTAATGCTCTTTTTTGTTGCATGGAACAAAAAAATGAAATCAATAATTTCACTGCGGAAGCACAGGAAAGTATTAGTGAGTGACACCACACACAGCGCTGCGAAGGATCACAGCACACCCCTGACTGAAGAGTTTAAATTAAGGGTATTTATCTTCAGTAAAATAATACACATAAAATTATTTTAAATTACATTAGAGTTTGTATAAACTATTTCCACAGAAGTTCTTTACACTCAATCTTAACAAAAAACATGTAGTTTTTGAATCTTAGCCACAGCTTTGGTTTCAACCTAAAATTACCGTGGCTCTGGCACATCCATCTTTAAGTGGTAGGAAAAAAAAAACCCAATCAAAACTCTCTTTGTTTGGTCACTAGCTTAACTCATATTTAGTGTTGCATTAAAAGGAATTAATTCTGTTTAGTGGGATTTAATATTTGGCTACTTATTTGGAGCTATCAATTTCTAGAAGTTGAAATATCCTAAACTTATTAAATGACATGCTATAGTCAGAGCAAATCAAGGTGTGGAGGTTTTCGTAGTTCTAAAAAATATCCAAATGTTCTTGCCACTTCACATGTTAAATAATACAAGAAAGGATATTAGAAATGAAAATGGAAATAATTACAGAGATTACATTTCAGTCGCTAGGTAATCCTGTTACACAAGAAATTCATTTTAATTGAGTTATACCTTCTCAAGATTCGAGATGGAATAACTCTCATTTCTTCAAATGCTGAAATAAACTTATTCCAAATAACTCAGAGATTTTTTAAAGTAACATTGGCTAAATTAATCTGTTCTATAATGTGGCAGGCTTCTACTCTGTGAATGTCTTACACTAGATGGTTTCTTAACCTTGAACCTTACTTCCAATTCCTCAAAGCCAACTGACTGCTTTAAAAAAACAAAAACAAGCATGGCAAAGGTGCTGCCACTAACTCAGTTTTCAATCAGATGAGGGAGAAACTGAGGCAGGATTTTAATCCTTTAATATAATGGAATTTAAGAAATGTCATTTAACCAAAAAGTTGACTTTTGATTAGGAAATGGATTTATACTGTGCATTTATTTTATTATTTTTTTATTATTTATTATTATTTTTGCTTTTTTTTCTGGGTGTTTGGGGGGGGAAAGCATTGAGGCAGTTAAGAGCATACAATGTTTATTTGCAGTTTGAGGGATGATATGAAGTCACCTAACTTTTCTTTGCATGTTAAAATCAGCTATAGAGCTGTAGAAGTGACAAAATGCTCAGCAGCAGCTACTTACAAACCCTTACTATTTAGCTGGGGGCAAGGTTATCATACAAAGAGAAATCTGAAAAATACAGGAACAATGGAAACTTTTTGACCGAGGTATAAAAATTTGGAGATATCTTAAAAAAGTTGTCAGACAAGTTAAGTTTGAAGTATCCAATATCGCATTTGTGTCAGGGAGTTTAAAACATGTTTTAAAACTCAAATAAAATCAATATTGACAAACAGACTTCCCTTTGCGATCAGTAAAATACAGCAGATGAAATTCAGCTCTGGCTTAAGCCAACATGATTCCTGCTGATATCAAATAAAGGTGATGCTTTTTCTTGATACACACTTAGCTCATTACACGATCTTCAGTGACTGGTTGCAAAAAGAAAACATGACGATGGAAAGAAAGTATATCTCTCCATTCAGCTACTGACCTCATTTATCAAGAACAAGCGTTGCTGGAGGGGAAGCAAACATCCAAACTGCAAAAACTGATCTTATTTAGCAGCAGCTAATAATAGTATTTACAAGTAGGTAGCAATGCGTCAAATATTTGACATTTCGGAGTCTGCACTATGCATTGTCAAATACTTCTGAGCAAAAAAGTGATGTCATTTACAACAAAAACGGGGGGAAAACGCAGACTGCTTTATCAGAAGTAGGTGTAATACTCGGTTACATGCACATGACTTGTTTGCTGTGAAGTATCTCCAGCTTTTTATTCTTTATAAAAGACTGAATTTAATAATGTTCCTGTAAAAACTACAGAAGTGTTGGAAACCTTGAAAAAATCTAGCTTGTTTGTTGCATTTGTTAGTATTTGTTTATGGATTAAGAGCTTTTCTCATTAGGGAAAAATATTTCCATGAAAGATGATTTCAAAGCTTGCAGAGTATGACCAGGTTGTCAACCTGGCTACAGTCACTGAAAGTGCCATACTTGTAGACCATGTGTGTCTCTGGTGTGTAAATGGACCAATAAAAGGGCATTAGAACCTTCAGCTGTACTCCCACAACTCCCAGTCCATAAACAAGAGGAAAGCGGAAGAGTGACTTCACTCAAAGTTCATCCCATCCATTTCTCAATGGAGATATAAAGTTGAATAAAGTTCTTCAGTTCCTAGTTCTGTCCAACTTCTACTTCATTTTTTCGTGGTTAGAAAGGAGAAAGGGTAACAGATGCTCTGTCTCAGTTCTGTCCTCGAAGCAATAGTCAGGAGGAAGAAAAACACTTTTTATTGCAACTGTTCTCCAAGAGCTGACCAGTGGGCAGCATTAGTCTTCACGTGGTTATCTTTAACTAGAAACAGGCAAACTGTAGCATGCTTGCTATATGCCAAGTGTTGCTGGTTCCAGCTAAACCAGTTTGAAACCTCACAGCCACATTAGACTCCTAGGACCCTCAAATGCCAACATTGCTAGTACACAGTTAGGAGTCTCCGGTCTCCAATGTTAACTTTTCTATAACCACAAAAAGATCTACAGACTTTATGAATAACAAAGCCTGTTTCATTGCTTCCAAACAGTGTAAATATTTTTCTTTGTTTTAATATGCTAAAACAGGATGCATAAAATTTGGTGTTTTCATTTACCTCTGGAAGACACTTATAACAATGAAAACTATTTTCTTGAGAAAAGAACCCCTAAAGTTACTTCACAGAAAAATTCACATCTTGAATTCCAGATTTGAAATGTTTCTGAAAGATGATTTTATACTTAGATTATATGACAAAAAGAAATTTTGTTATTAAAAAATTCGGGTTTGTTTGAATTCATCTCAAGATGTTATTAAAAAAAAAGTCTCAAGAGTCCAAAAGTGCTGTAAGAGAATCATCAAATACTCAGCGTTACACGCAGGAAAACAAAATCACCTCCAGTGTAATTATTCACAAGCTAAAGGATAACCCCCATGTCATCAAAAAGGGACGGGTAAAGGTTCAGTCACAGATGACTGCACAGTTATAAACATTAAAGATCACAACATTTCAAGGAGACAGGAAAGCTCAGTGAGAACTGTCACACAACGGTGCATAGCTGCCTCTCCAAAATTCAGATTAGACCAAATGGCCTCAAAATTGCTCATCAAGTCAGGACACCAGGCCAAACATTTAGTTTAAGTGGATGCAAAGTTAAGGGAATGAAAAAGCTTCAAACTCCTGCAAGGCTGACACTTTTATTTGTGTCCACCAAGTAAAAGTCATTTTATAGAAGAGCAATGATGAGATCTTTAATATGAATTATGTGTCTAAGGACAGAAGTTTACCTCGGGAACTGTTGCCTATCTTCCAGCAACAGCACTCATTCGAGTTGTTGTGATTTCTATTGAACATGTCGTATGCATGTGCCTCGTGGCACAACTATTTTTAAAAGTGGTCTCTGTGGTTCAGTAAAAGCCTTGTTATCAGATCATCATGGCCACAGGTATCAGAAATGCAAACACAGGCTTATTGCCTCCCCAAGAAGGATCTGGCGTGGTAAGGACAGTGTCCTCATCACGAACAGGGGACAGCAAACAGCCAGAAAAGTGAACCATTAGAAATAATTAATAACACATTAAATAATTTCTTCATTTGCCATTATTCTGTGCAGATGCCCAGGCTGGGCAGCCTGACTGTAACCACTTCATGGTCATGTAGCACATGCTACCCATACTACAGCACATGCTGGGTGGGGTTACACAAACACAACGGTGTAGAACAGAGATAGAGGGAATACAGCTTCCTGAAACTGTCCTTGCTAAATCACACCCTGGATGAACTCACTAGAATTTGGTCTGCAAATGTTTCCAGTACTGTAGGACAACAATCTCGATAACTGTATCTTGGCAGAACACCACCTTTATTACACCTCAGATAAGTTGTTTTGTTTAATTTGCATTGCATTGAGAATGATTGCAAAGGAAAATTGTTCATTGAAATGAAAATCTGGCTATCTCATATAGAAATATGATACTTGACCTAACATCTTAAGGCAAAGCAGTAAAAAGAAGACCAGTGTGGACTCCTGTGTTCCTCTTCTCCAAGATAATGGTTACCAGAAATATTATTTCAGTATATGCTAGAAAATAGGAAGTTATCACATTACACAAAATCAAGGCAGTTAAAGAGATTACCTTAGTCCAGCTGAAATAAAGCTCGAGTCATTTAAAGGGCAAAAAAATTAATTAAGTCAAGAGGAAAGAAGTATCCTTAGCATTCAATACCATGGGTAGGCAATGTTTGATATTTCTGCATTCATGGCCATGTAGCAGAAATAGCTGTTGACTCATCATGATAAAACGGGCAGGTACTCTTGGATCACTGCAGTCAAATGCAGAAAAATCAAAAGCAGCTAATGATCACCTCGTAAATTATCTATCTGTTAAGTCTGGGACAGGTTGCCAATGAAGGTCATCTGGCTCTGGGAGAAAGCATTCCTCCAAGCTGCCAGAAGCAGACTGGTCAGCTCTGCAGCCATTTGCTTTGGTTCTCCGCTGCAAGCTAAGTGGCTGGAGACAAACCTAGCTCAAATATAGGGCTAAGTGCTTTCCCCCTAAACAGACTGCAAGAAATGACTGCAAAACTGCAAGAATCACTAGCCTGAGGCAACACAATGTGTCAATAAGGCTGCCAAATACCATCAGCGCAGCTGCGCTCCAAATCCTTCGTCTAATCATTCTGCAGTCTCATGGCAAACATGTCCTGCCACCTATTCTTCAAAACACAAAACAAAGAAAACCCTCTAGTGTTTTTTTTACAGCTTTTCTTATTCTTAGATAAGCCTCATTGTTTCAGCCACGCTGTAAGAAGCTGAAATGTCGCTGTGGGACTTTGAAACGCTATTTCTCTCAGAAGGAAAAGTTTGAACGAAGTTGGAAGTTTCCCATTCCTGCCAACGTGTGCATGGCTGACAGTTATAATTCTGTCACTGTAGTTTCTCTTCTAGGAAAAACACGAAGTCACAGAATAAAACAATCATGCAAAAGAATTAAAATAGAAAATACAAGGGAACAAATTATTTGTTTCGCAGAACTGTTGCTTAGTTCATTCTGTGACTTGCAAACATAACATTTTGACAGAAGGCAGCTTGAACTGAAATTGCTTTTATTCTAGGAAAAGAAAAATACAAATGTTTGCTATTTTTAAAGGAATTCTCTTCGCTCAGGGAAACAAACTTAGGCTAAGTTGTCTTATTCAAGATGAGAACTCGCTACAGAGAACTGAGTGAAAATACCCACCAGGGAGCAGGGAATGGAGAGGCCTCAGGAGAAGAGAAAGAATTACTGAAGTTGGACAAAGGACTCCACAGGACAATTTGTCTTTCTGATGTTGGGTTCCTGCTACTACACCTATGTCAACCACAAACTTAAGTTGACAAAAAATAAGCCACTGGCATATTCTATTGGCAAAAGTATGTGAATGCATCACACTGCCATACAAAGCAGACATTGGCAAAATAAATGTTTAAAAAGAAATGTAGGTTAACCAGGGTAACAGTTTTAAACTGCACCTCTCTTTGTTACTTGGCAATCTAACAGAAAACACTTTGAGGAAAAAGCCCAAAGCTGATGAAGCACAAAAGGAAAAAAAAAGTCAAACTGTGGTCTCAGTTAGTGATAGTAGATGGGCTCTTTTGTCTTCCATACAGTCACTCAGTTATGCCAGCAGTGTAACTGAGAACAGAACTGGTTTATACACATCTCATGTTGCACTGTTCAAGAGAAGTACATTTTGCTAGTGGACAGGTTTTGCTAAATGTTTTTGAGGGAGGGCAAGATGTCTCTAGTACAAGGTGAAACGGGGATGGAAATACACGTCTGCAAATACAGTTAAAAGATCTTCCATCTGAGGCATAAACACTGGCAGCAATTCTACATGACTGTCAATTCAAGTGGTCAAAACAGAAACAAAATAGCTTGATGAGAAGGTTTTGGTAGATTTGAGTGGAGGGAAGAAAGCTGTAAATAGCAGAAGAACAAACAAGTCTTAGGATAAGAGATTCTTTTTTCTTCAGATTTTGCAACCTACATATCTTGAAAGTCAGAAAGGTCAAAAAATGGTCCTTGTTCTACCCCTTTGTGATGAAGGAGGGTTGCCCTCCTGCTCGTCAAGAGTCCTTTCTTTTACAGGGTGTACTCCAAAAGACATTCTGGGGCACGGTCATCATCCTGAATTAATATAACCTTTTTAATTTAAGCAGAAATGACACCAGAAAATGCAGTATCTAAGCTATTTATTTCATCTATTCATTTACTTCTTAATTTACACAGTTTGGTCATCTTGAATACAAATTGAAGTCAGTGCAAATTCGTGATGTTTTTATTAAAAGTTTAAGAAGAGAAGTGCTTTCTCTGCATGACTTTTAGTCACTCAACTCTGCGTTCATCTTTTAATAGTTAGATGGTATCCTGTTAGAATCCAACCAGAATAGTCTTTACACTCCCTTTTTAGGTACTGTGACTAATTAATGTGAATAAAAAACTCTAGGGACCTGCATGATGTAAAATCTGTCTAAAAATAATGTATTTACTTAACATTTAATTATTTATGGCTATTATATTTTAAAGGAAAACTAAACTTACTCTCTATTACTGAAGTGATAATAAAAATCTATATGCCTCTTAACAAAGAAAGTCGCACGGCTGTCCAGCTTTAAGGACTCAGTGCAAATTTCACCAGCAGGGAGTGTATGATTGCTTGGGAGGACCTGAAATAACCATTATGAAGGGAGTTAACAGAGGAGAGGAGGAGTATGAAACAAGCATAGACAACAGCATGAAGAAAGGTGGGCAGCTGTCTGAAAACTGATAAAGGAAGCAGTTAAAAAGATAAGCAGGAATTTATAGAGTAGGAATATGCAATAAAATGCACCCTCTGCTTGTGATACCGTCAAAGACGCATTATTTAATTCACTGACATGATACGTTGAATGTTGTGAAGCTACAATCGTTTTAGAATGAAATGTGGCACCTTTAGTAGCAACCTGTAAAACATGTGACTCTCAGAACCAAGATGTAGACTTCTGGAAGGAAAGAACAGAGCATGAAATAGCAGCTCCTGCATAATAGTCCTCAAAAATGACAATTAGAGAGCTATACTATTATGCAATCCCATGGGCCTAGTAGTAAAGTCCCAGAGCTAGACATTAAGTTTATTGTATGAAACTTCCAAGGGCTCCTTCTCCAAAATTCTCCTCTTTTTTTGTATAACACTGCCCATCGTCTTCAAGGCCCCTCTCCCTACCTTAGAGCCACCTCAATTTAGCAAGACAGTGTTTTCCCTCCTCCCTTCCTGGAGCGGCAGACACCGTACTCCTCAGAGACACATACACAGCCCTTCCTAGAACACCAGCCAGAACTTGCAGCCCAAGGAGGGGCTGCCAGGACCCTACAAAGCCCCCAGCCAGCATCTGCAACACGAAGAGTCAAGTCAACAGCTTGCAGTTCTTGCTTACAGGAGACAAGTTTGAGAAAATCCCATCGACTTCCTCCCTCCCGCAGGCAGAACCAGCGATGCATTTTGGCACCTGGGCACTCCTCCTCCTTCCCTTCCTCTGCTCACCTCTAACTACTACTTCTAGCTGTGTACTGGCTGTTATTCAAAAAAATATAACCAAAGTCTAAATGTCTTTTTCTATGCTCACGAAATCTTTATAGATTTCTGTTTATGCTTTCAGTATAAAAAAGACATCACTTTGGAACAGAAAATAAGCATAGCTCGTTTGCCCTTACAGAAACGAGTATAAGGAGGTTATGATTCAGGGAAAGTGGAAATTTAGAGATGAATACTCCTGTATTGACTATATATCACTCCCTGTTTCATTACCCATATGACACATAATAAAGATATCTTCTTTTTTGGTGTTTTTTTCTCTAATGATTAAAATTGAATCAAACCAAAGGTAGAAATACGTTCCAAGAAGTCCTCAGATGCCGTCTAAAGAAATCCGTTCGTTTGCCTTCTTCCTCTTGTGTTGGCACTCACCTATTAATTACCTTCATATTAATCATATGCACAATGAAAAAATTAATATTGGACAGAAAATTATAGTAATTCAGATCTTGCTTTAAAAACTCCTGTCATGTGCTAGAATTGTACTTACAAATACAACACCAAGGGTTGGAAAAAATGCACGGTAACGTTAGCTGTGAAACACGTAAAGTTCAGCAATACCTCACTCGCAACATCAACTACTACTACTACAAAATTGCCATGTTAGCCTACTTAACTTTAGAGTGCCAGCATGTATAAATATGGATGCTGAGCCTGTACATTCAAATAAAACAGGAAATTATTATGTATGCTCCAATCACTTGCACTTAGAGACACATATCCTAGGGTAATAGGTGTATTGTATTTCCAATTTAAAAGAAAAGAATTGATCAGATTTCAAGTATCCTGAAGAAGCCTTTCATTGTTTCCTTTTTTTAGCATGAATCAATAAAATAAACATTAAAGGCTCTTACTGAGGAAAATAAAACCGACTTCCACCATTTAGAGACATGAAATTTAATACTGAGGAGAGTGACAGGAACAAATATGCAGCTGTACGAAGTGAATATCTTAAAAAATTAACTACTTCGAAATGGTTCTTCCTTAGCTCGCCCAGTTGACGTTTTGTTATTAAATAAAAAATTATTTTATAAACCAAGTTATTCTTTAAATTCTCTAACTTTGATATTTCTCTCCTAATATTTGTCAATTCATATACCCATTTACATATCAGAGCCTGGCCTCCAAGGGTAGGAACTCTGCTATTGTGAGCCTGTCCTATGTATAATCTATGAAAACTTTTTTTTCATATTCAGGCAAAAATTATCCCAGCATAGAAGACCACAGGAAGCCTCATTAAAAGAAACTTCTTAAGTAGATGGGTTAAGATGCACCAGTAGTACATGCATCTTGGCTTTTGTTCAGAAAGATTCAAATAGACATTCAAGTCCATTATGATTCTGAACGTATCCATAGGAATAAATAATTCCCTTCTATTAACAGCAGCAATCTTTGCACAGCACAGTCCTTACGGAGGCAAATATCCCACTGAAGTTTATACAATAAAATTAGACTAGCTAAAAAAAGTAATGTTACCCCAAAAATTAAACCAGTAGGATATGTATATTTAATTTTTTTTACACACTTTTAGCAAGTTGCACCCAATTTTCCTTTTTGGCCTCCTATATTGTCATTCTTATTGTACTTGCCAGCGTTATACATAGATTATGCACAAGAAATTAATGTAGCTACTAAAAATTTATCTTGCTAGGCAAACTTTGGGCTGCTGTCTTCCAGCTAAAGCATATACACATAGGCAGAATTACCAGTATAATCTACATTTTGTAATGGTAATCCATAAAAGACATGGGAAGGAATAAAAATGCCACCAACTGTCCTTGGAAGTCCATCTATGAGTTTTGCTGTACAATCTTCAGAATTGCTTTATTTACTAACTGTATGAAAAGGCCAAAATGCAGAGGGAAGGTCACTGTTCTATTACCTTGGATTTCTGGCATATAATAAGGAGCAGCTCAGTGCTAGAATATGTCCCAATCACCCCAGCATAGCACAAGTCATCGTGTAGAACTTTAAGCCTATACTGCACAATGGTTTTAGTCTGGAAGAGTTCTTCTACGAACCAGATAGGAAGATAAAATTCTAAAGCCTATTTAATAATTCTTTCTAAATTTAATGCCAAAGAAGTGGGTAAGTTGCTAGGAATTGTCTTCCCTCCCATTGTGCACCAAACATACAAATCAATTCATATCCAAGCCATCTATTTGTTCAGGTGATTGAACTAGATTAAAATAACCTGCATTGTATTATCTTTTCTTTTTGATTTGAGAAGATCTCCTTTGATGTTGTCTTAGAAGAAAATATGCTTGTTGGGAAAAGGAATTCTGTTTTTTAAGTGACAGCTGTCATATTTTGTTATGGAAGTGCAATTCTATTTAATAGACTTGATTGTGCAATTTGCTGCACCTACCTCACATTGTGTGGGCTCACAGGACCGTGTCTGAGTAGTAGCACAGAATCAATGCCAAAATAAAGCAAAAACATGCATGGGGGGAAAGAACTGGGAGAAAAAGCACACACATTGTATCATAAAAACCAGACTTGGCTACAAGGCGATTTGAATCACAGCTTCAGAAGATGACTCCTTAGGTGTGCTTAAAGACAGCTCAACATTTTCCAAACAGGAATAGATTAAACTCATGCCCCATTTCTCAGTGCTGTTCTGACAATCAGCATTCTGCTTGAGCTCTTGTCAAGACTACACAAAGTGACTCAGACAGCTTCTGCAGTACTTAACTCCAGTATTTAACTCATTAAGGTCCTCTAATATTTTCAAAAACATTTTAAGAGAGGCACTGCTTAAAATAAAACTGTCCTATTATAAATCTACTATAATATACATGCAGCACCTATTATATCTTTCTTCCTTAAAAAAAAATCTTTTCAGAGAAAAGAGATAAAGGACTAGTGTTCCAAGCCCTGAGAGTATATTATCTCAGGCATTAATGAGAAATCAGTGATTACACCTGAGAAATTAATACATGCAACTTTTTTCCAGTGAGAATATTTTAATTGCCACCTACTGGTATTCAAATTTTCTCTATCCAAATCTAGCAGTGCTACTCTGCCACCATAATTTTTTCCCCACACTTCTCCCTGCTCCACACATCCCCCATCTGACCAAAACCTGCCTGCTGCCGTGGGATGAGATCAGCTCAGTATTCTGTTAAGACTCGGTTGTAAACACAACAGAAAGGAGGAGTCACAAAAGGGAAAGCCAAGAGTTAGGGCTGGAATTCTTGCTCAGCTTCCTCTGCAGGCTGGCTCCCCATCCTACCCTCAGAAGGCACAGTGTTTCTGCAGCAATCTTTTTCCCAGGGTAATTGTGAATGATTTAGAAAAATAAATATGTTCAAGTCTGGTCAGTGGCAATTACAACTTCAATTTGAAGAAGAAAAAAATTGTCAATTCTATTTCATTAGGGGACCATCTTCTCTTCTTCCTTGAAAACTGAAGGGCTTGACAATGAATTAAGATTTAGAGAAAAATCCCTTCCCTACTTAAATGAAATTATGATTTCACCATTAACACGAAGTCAAGATGTTCATTCTGTGTATGAAGATAACTTTGTTGCAGGGACTGAATGGGTAAGCAATTTTATAAACTGTATTTCTATAGCAATTCCCCAACGGTCTGCAAGGAGCAAAAGATGTGATGAATTTAATGTCAGCCAAAAAGAAGACTGATCACTGTCAGGACAGGAATGAACGATGCTAAGGCCAAGGCACAGCAGAGTCAATGCTAACAGACTGGTGAAAGACTTGCCTGCACTTTCTTCACTTTGCAACGAATATTGAATTTATTTCCTTTCTTATCCATCTCTCTTCAGCAAGCTGGCTGCAGCAACCAAAATTAACAATTGTCTATTATAAATCTTGTAAATGCAGATTTAGAGATAGCAGAACACATGACAGATATTTGTTATCTTAGATGGAGTTGCTGGAAAGCACTCTATTTTCCCATAGCAGAGAGAACCGTAAGGAAATTCAGGGCTGGAACAAGTCCTGAATGTCACAGAAGATACTGCTGAAAAAACACAGTACAAATCAGTGATACTCAGACCGTCTGAAACCAGTCTTGGGTTTTGCAGTTTTGCCCGAGTCCAACTGAATCATTCTGACCTTTTGTGCTTCGGAATATTAAGCGATAGTTACTTTGGTTAAATACCCTCTCAGCCAGTCACTCTTAAAAACTTATGACCAGTAGACTTAAAGAGATGCTGGAGTGGTGTACCACTGAATGCTGCTTTTAACACATCAGCCAGTACTGGGGAAAAAAGATAATTAGGTTCTTACAGTCTTAGAAGACCATGAAAATATTCATAAAGGGCAAGGTAGGTGACCCAGGTTGACCCCATCAATCCTGAGTAGATGGGAAGAAAAAGCTGATGGGGGATTCAATTGATAAAGAATTAAAGCAGAGAACATAAATAATGCCAGTCAAAAAGATTTTATGGAAAAATGGGACTTGTCGAGAATGATTTCACTATTTTAATCTAGAAGGGTGGTTGATCGTGTTAATCTCACACGTAATTCACTTGAATTTTTTAAAAAACCCTCTTTCTAAACATTCAGCCTGAAACTATAAGTAGCAGTAAATCATAGATGAGATGTATGAGGAACCAGCTAACTTGGTAGTGAATCTATTGGTGTTAACTCTGTGAAAGCCATCAGCGGTTTCCAAGACGTGTTGGAAAGGTTCCTGTGCAGCCTGATGACAATCACCTTCTCCACACGGCCGAAAGCAGGGGTTCAGTCTGCTCATAACATTTGTGGGTAACAAGCAAATAATGCAGAGGTCAGAACAGCTACGAAGAGAACTGCATCATGTGCTCTGGCTCATGTATATATTAAATGATGTAATTATTTACCTGTATAAGAATATGTACGGAATACCAACTTTTCACTATCAGAACCTGGAGACCTACGAAACTTGGGTCCATACTAGCTGAGCAATTGAGAGTTAGAACTCCAGACAGTGCTGCAAAGGGGCATATTTGAGTGTTGTATACACAAACAAGGAAATAAAGGATAAAACAAGAACTACAACATTAATTCTATATAAGACACTGGAAAGCTTGATTCTGGTCTGTGTACACAATTCCTTTTTGTACACAAATGACTTGAAAGTTGGAAGTGCCTTACAGCAAGCATCAGAGCTCTGTACTTTTCATTAAAAAAAGACTAAGCACAAGCATAGACCGAGAAGTCACCGTGCTGTTCAAGTGTCATTTCCCAGGGTATGAATGACAGAGCATTAGCTCTGTACACAAGCAGGCTGACATTACACCCTGGACTTTAGCCAAGGTAGCTTCTTCCGCTGCAGAACCAGCCCAACGTACCTGTTTCAAGCACAGCTCTTGCAGGGAGTTAGTGCCACTTCACAATAAAACAGCACTCTGGCTTATGGCACACAACTTAGCCAGTGTAGGCAAGGGCAGAGAACTGACTGAAGTCGAGTACATTCAACTTTTAAATACTTTGTTCTAAGTGAGTTCTAGAAAAGTATCTGGAAACAGCAGCCAGCCAGTTGTTTAGAACCTGGACTTTTTATTTCCTAATTTAATACACAAAGGTTGGAAGAACTTACCAAATCTAACAATTATTTCTTCCATTCATTATTATCTTTGAATCGAGATCAGACATGCTTTAAGGAGAAATATTTTGATTAAACACAGTTTATCATTAACAGATAAAATGCAGGATTGATGGCAGGCTAGATGAATTAATCTCTGTTATAGTTTTCTGTAAAGCTTTAATTGCAGTTAAGTTGTATAGCTGAGTTACTGATTGCATTACAGAAGTTTAATAGACTTAAAGTCCGAGAGTAGTGAGATCAGTACCATAATCTCTGAAAGATTCTGCTCATGTGAGTTTGGAGATCTCAGGTTAGTTCACGGTCAAAAGCTGGTTTTGATATATGTGATTTATATTTTTTATCATAACACATTATGCTTTATATTATATTCTTCAAATACCTCAAAGAAGCGTTATAGTAAATACAAGTATTTAAAAGCAACACTTATATGAAATCTGGAATAGAGAAAAGAAGAACTATAGAAAGAATAAAAATAAGCATTTTTTACATTATGCATCATATGAATTAGTTACTAATTATGAAAATGTTCTTCAGTTTCACAAGTGATATTGCCTGAGAAGCAATTTATATATCTTCTTTATATTATGCTGTTAGCAGTAATCAGTGTTAATACACTAAATTACATGCAGCAATTTAAGAAATAATCAGTTTTAAAACCTCTGCTGTGTTGTTATTTTCATGGTGGCCTGCAGTACTCGGTCGTCACCAGGTACACACCTTTTCTTACATAATAGATAAAACATCATTATATATTTTTCAGGAGGTAGATATATTACTTGAATTCAGCTATGCCTCTTTAAAAGCTTTGAGCTAAATTTTGAGGTACTGCTAGAACTCACATGTAGATAACTTTCAAATTAGAATTTTTGTCTTTCAATATTGATATAGATATTATTTCATCACCTTTATTGCCGAATAAAAGATAAACTAATTTTCTGGAAGCACCTAAATTCATAAGCAATTTATGTGCTTTTTGAAAATGGGAGTTGGGCTTCCACATTGTCACCTGCCCCAATATAGGAAAGATCATAAATAGTTCCAAACTTCTGCCTCCTCACAGAACGCTAAATCACTGCATCGATGCCTAAACATGACAGCAGAGTGCACACATCCCACTTAAATAAAGTGCAGCTACACTTTTCCCCACCAGACATTTCAAATACAGTGAAAACAACTTCAACAGAAGGTTCTCACAGGTGCTCTCTGTTTCATCTTCTGAGGTGAAGAGCTGCAGAATGGCTGAATAGTCTCAGCTGCAGCTGAAGAAAACAGGAACCGTACATCAAATAAAGTATTGTGCACTGGTGAGTACTTGAAGAAATCAAGTTTCAAATGTTTCAAACCAGGCAGATACGATATGCCTGACATTTGTCTACTCATTAAATTCTTATTTCCTATGTGAAACAATGTGAGATAACATATTAAAAGCAATAAAACAATGCACGCTCACAAGGAAGGCTTCACGGGCAACCCACAACAGCCCAGTTTTAGTCCTCATAGCTTTTGAGAGGTGCCGTCCATATCCAGCATTTGTCCTACCTCCATTCTGCACATTGTTTCCTCTTATCAATTATAGGTTTTTATCAGAACCCTGAAGTCACCATTAACAAGTCAGAAAATTCTCATATCTTGATGAGAATTCCCACCATCATCAAGCTCTCACATTCTCCAACACTGCACTAACCCTGCACTTCAAGGGCTGTAAAAGCAGAGCATTCTACAGTTCTAACCCTCTGCTTTCCCCAACCTCCATGTATTTCACCTGCTTGTAAATCCCCGTGTCAGTCTTGTTAACACTTTCAAGTAACCCTCTCTCAAAACCAACTGTTTAACCTTTTCCTCCCTGGTGGGACAAAGCAGTATCCCATCACACAGTTAAAACTGCAGGCAGCCTAACTTTTAAATGGGAGATACTGCAACTTTACTGGGTATTAGTGGGTTTGAATTAGAGAAAAAAAAAAAAAAAGGTAGCATTTTTAAATCTGATGTATTTCACAATATCTCAAAGCAACAGGAAGTTTCCTCCTTTGCTAAGTGTTTAAATTGCTATTAAAGATTTAAGATATTAAAGAATTACTGCTACTGCCAGCCACATAAACACAGCCTTGTGTCTGAAGGACAAAGAGGGTTCTTCCCGGATGCATCTGAAACAGCAAAACAAAAAAAGGTGGAGCTGAACTTTCCAATCCCTTTTGTCAAGGATGGACCATGCAGAGCTACAGCCCAGCTCACCTTCCCGTGCTTGTGGGGACACTGCACTGATGGGCCTAAGTCTGAATTTAAGCCCAGACTAAGATGCTGACGTGATCAGTTAGGCACAACCTCTGCAAATGAGAGAAAAGATTCTCTCTGTGCCTCTGTCTCTGGTGAATCACACAGCCAACTTATGACAGAAACATCATCTTGTCTTCTGCTTCAGTGCCTAAACTAAGCATAGAGGGAAATTCTTTTACTTCACTATGTAATTGGTGAATTCTTAAGAGCAAATACTACACCACTTTGCATGGCCTGCAAATGTTACAGAGACCAAACTGACACAAACATGCATACACTAAATACATACTATTTATACACTAAAATGTTGGCATATTACAACTGAATATTTTTCAAGAGAGTAGAAGCATTAACTTATTAAGCCTCAAAAAAAGTAAATGGCAAAAAAAAAAGTTTATGCAATTTAGTGATGGAGTCCACAGACATAGCTGAGACATCCTTGTTCCCAGCCTTCAGACTGAGATGCCAAGTAATTGACTTAATTAATCCTAGTACCTTCATAAGTTAAATGAGGCAATCTGACCTCCTGGTTTAAGGACAAGACCCAGAACTCTATCATTTCTGATATGACTGTGCAGTGGATTTTCCTTTATGATTTTCATCAGTTCATGTACTTCTTATAAACTGAAAGAATTAAAGGGCTGACCATTAAGCAACAACTTCTTGTTAGTTTTACAAAGAATTGCTGACTTCCTAATTCCCACTCATTTCAATGAGGCAATGATCAAAAAGTCCCTGAAATCTGTGCCAAAATATTTGTAAGACCAGAAGAAGCCATTTTTTTAAGTAGCAGCTGCATTAAAAATCACTAATGTCTACTAGAATTCTATTAATCATGCATGTAATTCCTAAACTAGTAAAATAAGTAACTTGGATGCCTGCAACAAATACAGGCAAAGCAAACAGCCTGTCTTCCATTTCTGTATTGTGAAATAGGCATCAGAACAAACGTTGGTGCTGAGAAAAATAAATAAATCAATCGCATCTCCTTCCCCCTATGCAAAGTGTTCCAACCCCACTTCTCAGGTCCACAGTTACAGCAAGAAACCACCATGTGTGCTGCATGAAAAAAGAGAAGATTAAATGACTTTCACCATCCACCAGCACTGATCTTCTGTTCAGGGAATGTCTATTTTTGGAATGAAATCTATGCAGAACTCTGGGAAAAGACAATGGTATATTGTACCTGTAATGCTGGAGAAGATACTCGTAAGAGGATTCGCACACAGTCATTCTCATCCTCTGTGAGGTAATGAGGGATCAGAGTACCAATTGTTAACAGTCAAGTAAGAAGAATTAGTATCTTCTGAAGCTGCTTTTACCTACATACAGGCTACTTTATTTCTCAAATGAGAAATATAACCATCGTGTTTGTAATACAGAATGCACTTCTTAATTCTTTGACATATGTAAATCAAATGAAAATATAGCCAACACTTAAAACCTTCAGAAGCTGTACAGAAGCTAAATATGATTTATAGAAGGGAACAGTTCTTGTTTGAAGTGAAGAATAAATGGAAAGCAATTCAGGGCACTGGTACAGTCCTCTCTCTGTATCCTATCATAGCTATATGGCTCCTGTTATTATTGATTCCACAGTTTAAGCACTCTCAATTTCTATCAGTGCTTTTTAAAGGCCATAAATCTAGAATGCACTCTCCAGAAGGCTTGCAAATCCTTACTCCAGATAGTTTCGAGGCACAAAGTTTCACTTCAGTGTTGTATTTGTGTTCAGTAGATTATGAAAAATACATCTCGTATATGGCATTATTCAGCACTAAATATTAAAACTGCTTTACAAAGAAAGTCAATAACGTTTTTCCCATTATATAGATGTGGAAAATGAGGCAAGCAGATAAGCAAATTTGCTCTAGCCAGTGAATATGATCTCCCAAGTTTCAGTTCAGTGCTTTGTCAAATAGAATAACTGCTTTTAGCAATTAATACAAAGTAGTTTATCATTTTCTTATTATGCACTGTTCATTTAGCTACTCTTTGATAAATGTGTTTTAGATATTTACAGTATTATTTATGTAGGTCTCCTTTACACAAGGGTTGCCTGCTTCAGTGATGAATCAACATATGGAGAACTGGCAAATGAATACCGAAATAAATACATTTCTGGAAAAGACAGGCATTTCTGTGTAACTCTTACTCTATCTTCACTACATGATAAAGATAATAAAAACAAACAACATGTATCCATAATAGAGGAATACATTTTATACAGACAATGGGAAAACCCAGTTTGATACCACTTCTCTTCCAAAAGCCCAAGTGTTTGATATAAGCAGGGAGTGAACACTGCCATGACAAGTGGAACACAGATCTCTAGGATGTCTCATTCCCAAGCACCAGCTGCTTTAAAAACCATTCCCTTCTAAGATACTTAGCACCCTTGCACGGACAAAGCTCTCTCAGAGTAGAGAGTAAGAACTGCAACTTAGAATAACCCACAGAAATCTAACTCCTGAACAGGGACAATCAGGTGCATCTATACTTTTAGAAAGCCCAGATTCACAACAAAACAACAAAATACAGGTGAAGGGTGTGTGCAGATCTCAGTCACAGCCTGCCACTACTGCAGAAGAGCTCTGCATCCAGCTCTGAAATATGGCAAAGCAGCTTGGTGCTCTTTTCACTAGTGGTGCAATTTTCTTCTCTAGGTTGGCTCCAGAATCTGCAGCAAACCTAAATCACATTCTAGCTACTTCAGCCCCCCAAATCTAATATAGTTACAGCATAGAAAGACCATCTTAATATTTAAGAGTCAGTCAACCAGTTTCGTAGGCCCAAAGCAGCCTTGAACAAAAGTCAGGACCTGTTAGTAACAGTTGCACAACAAGACATTACGCTTCAACCTATTTTTGTTAAGAAAAGTAAAAACTGGTGATGTTTACCACTATATCCAGTGGCTGCTGAAGACTAAATTTACATCCTCTTTCACGAATTCAAAAGTGCGCTGATGCAGGAGAAGGAACCAGATTTAGAAGCCCTGCTGTGCTGACCTTAGGGCACTGTGCTTCACAGACCAGCTCCCTACCCTCCTCTCTTTCTCTTGTATTTCTCCTGGTTTCACTGGGACAGAATTAAAGGCCTGCTCTGGTCTGCAGGCCATTGGCAGTTTGGAGGCAGCCAGCACAGCTCTGCTGAGTTGGTTACAGCTGTGTCCTGTCCCACCCCACCCCACCTCATCCACACCATGTTCAGTATAAAGGGGAAAGTTTGCTGGAAGGGGGGAAGGAGAGAACTGAAATAGAGTGCTGCTCTTACACAAGTGTAACCTACCAGATGTATGGTTTGTATGGAAAGGAATATGCAGTGACAGTCACTAAGGAGCTCTGTGGTTTTCTCAGGGTGCAGAGAAAGCAGCTTTCAGTCTATCTCCCCAGACATCTTCAGGAAACTGTGCAGTGCATTAGGCAAAAAAATGAAGATCATACCCTGTCAATCAGAGGTCAACAACTCCTTTAGAGATCCAGGTTTGGTGCATCCATAAGCAGAACTACCCAATTCAACGAGCAGCTACTTACTAAATCTAGTCTAAATGACAGTCTGTATGCAGCCACTATTCACAAAATCAACACAAAATAAGGTCAGAAAGGGTGTTTTAGTCTCCTTTAGCAGACTGCTAAGAAAATGTTTATATGTAAACCAGAACATGTCATGAATACTCCAGAGAAACCTTTGGGTCAAGAATACTCAGTTTTACATTTTTCAGATGCACCCAATTTGATTTCTGCCCCTGCAGAACAACCAGCAGCAACACCCAGGTTCAGTGCTCTCAGCTCTGAAGGTGCTAACAGGGTGCATGCCACCCTCTGCTTTTGTCAAGGGGTTTGGGTTGGTTTTTTTTTTTCACAGACTAGTCTTCCAAACCTGTGTGTCTCTTCTCCATTTTACCAGCAGTGTTAGTTTACACAATTCTACCCTTAACTCCTGAGTTTAACAGATGCTGGGCACACTCTCACTTTCCAGCATTCTCTCCGGTTCAGGCCTTTGCCCTGGATTTGGTGCAGTCCAGCTGAGCGTGAGCTGCTCTTACACATCTGCCTGAGGCCTTGACTAACCTGGCAAATAGAGTCCGTTGTTCAACATCATTAAAATCTTTCAGGGATTACTTTCTTTTTTTTTTTTTTTTTTAACCTAAACAATGTTACCTCTTTTAGGACTCTCCTTCCTTAGTTCGGAAACTGCAACGCGACAGGAAGGTGAATCCAGTTCTTTGAAGTGGCTACTGCATTTACATCGTGTTGTTAAATACAATAGATTGCTGATTGACATGTGTTTTGATAATAAATTAGTAAGCATAGTGTACATTTTTACTATTTATTTAAATTACTTCATTAGTAGTAAAACATAAATTGCTTCCACAGTTCTCAGATGGAGTTTTAATAGGTGAGCAGATATTTTAATAATTTTCAGTTATATTCATAGGAATTATTAAAATACTGGCAATTATTTTCTCCAATACTCTTGTATTTCAAGTCCTTCACTTTTTGTGAACCATTAAACTGTCAAGAAAATAAAAACTAAATGTAGTTTTCTTCTAGCAGTATTATTTCAATTAGATTAATATTTCTCAAGTTTATAATTAATTTGACAGAAATGTCATTACAGTAAGAATGCAATACTCCTTCTGTTCTTTGCTGGCAAACTTTCTCTACAACGTAGAAATTTATAACAGTGCCAAAAACCATCAGTTTGCTTAAATATGGATATACACATGTCAAATATTTGTTTCTTTTTACTAATTTCTATAGCACCTATTACGACGGTATCGAGGTGAATACTCCATGATTTGAAATGTAATATGAACAATTTAAATAGATATTTAATACAAATGTCCACCATCTCTGCTAATGTTGCCACAGTCCTTTGGGATCTTAATATTTCTACTGCAATTACACTCTATCTTACAATAAAAGGAAACTTAGGATTTTATATTTTGAAATCTAGGAGGCCAGATTAGCATCATTTCAGTGCCAATTTATATACATACTAAGAACATAAGATATTTATCATATGAAATACTGAACATAGTTGTGGTGGTTAGTAGCAAATTTCACATAAAGAACTGTCTATTCATTCTTGCAAGTTTAGAGACATCTTTCTACTCTGGTCTGCATATAATGCATGAAAGAATTTTATCATTTTAATGCCAGAAATAACATACCTGTAAATATATCTTTAAATATGGAACTTGGTACTGGGAAGTTCTTAGCTCGTTCAGCTCTTGGTAACACTATAGACCTCAATTAAACAATGAAACAACATAATAACTACTATGTATTTTATTACATTATTCCTGTATGGGACTACTCTAGATCTCATCTCATACTAATAGTTACTGTTATTTGGTCTTTAGTAGTAAGCCCAAACTTCCACTTTGCAAATACTTTTTCCTGTTGTTTCCAGAAATGCTGGAGTCAACGTGGTATCTTCCCAACACCTGTATTTGATATAAAACAAAAGCAGTAATACGCATAGATACTGGAGGAATGAGCAATAATCACTACTGTGGTGGTGTCTACCACAAGGAAGCCTCACCCAATGCCAACAGGGTGACTCCCCAAGACAGAATTCTTACAGCATTCCAGAATACATTTTTCACTCAATTAATTTATGCTGAAATCACATTTCCTAAGACTGATCTTTTGAAATTGGAGAATGAAAAAACAGTTAGGTCAATTGGTGCTGCATTGTTTTCCCAGTATTTCTTGTACATGTTTGCTTCTGATTTTTAAATGTTAAGTAGTGTAGCTTCCATTTATTCCCATCCTCTTTTTATCTTGTAACATAAGCATCTGCTGATGACCACAAGAGACTGTAATAGATGGACATTTTTTCTGACCTTTGTATTTTTATGCACCACTACTCTTGGAAAACTATTCTAAAGTCTATTGATCTCATGATCAAATCTTCATCCTCAAGTGTAATTGGATATTTTTAACTTCCTGATATTGCACAAAGGTAGTATTTTCTTTCACTCCATTAGTTTTTAATAGTTTCCTATACTGCCTCAAAATTCTTCCCCTTAGGTTTTTTTTTTACCCTAACAGGGCATCATAATGTACCTTTCCCAATCTTAGGTATTATTTAATCAATCCTTACCCAGGGGAGCATTTAACCAAACAACGTGCTAACCCTGATGTCAGCACAACTATTTATAACTTTCAGCATACCTTTCATTTTGCTGCACCATGGCCTTAGATCTTTCGCTCTCTGGTAGCAAATCATTATTTCCCATGTCCTTATTAATTTTGTAGTTTTTCTCTTGACTTCTTCAACACACTAGTGTTTTTCTGAATTGAATGTGAAGTACAAAAAATTGGCATGCAGATTTTAAGCTGCTCCAACATGAAACTCCCATTTTATACAACTCCCACCAGCTACTCATGGAAACATCATTTCAGTATCTCATAAAAGGCATGTTTTTTATCTCATGCGAAGCATGTTTTTGCTGCTGTTGTTTCACATTTTTACAGAAATTTAAAAATACAGAGGTAATTAGAGGAAAAGCACAAGGCCAAATAAGCAGAACCATAACGAATGAAGAGCTGTAAGGAACCACAAGAGGTAATTGTGAGACCAGAAGAGGTAACACTAAACACTGACCAAGTATACACTGATATAGTTCAAAACTCCTCTTCACAGATATTTACCCCACACACTCACATCACTGTGATTGCATCTTGACCACACATCCCTCGTTAGATTAGGAGAATATCTTTAAAGTCTCTAATGAAATAGGCTTCATGACCTAGACAGTCTGTTCCTTTCACTAATTATCCCTGTAGTTAGAAAAACCCCTTGCAATCTAATTTAAAGCTTTTGCTGCGAGTAAAATGCTAAGGCATGAAGAGATGAAGAACCACTGATTACTGTATTTTTAGACCGCTCTCCTCTGAAATTTCATCAAGTTACTTGTATCTTTCTTGAAGTCAATCCTAAAGTGAGAGATGCTATCCATTTTAACATCACCAGCCTGAGGTAAACTGTAATAATTGTCTCGTGTCTTAAACACAACACTCCCAGTTAAACATTTCCAGAAAGGGTCTCCTGATTTGGCCATTCAATTCCAATAACACAAATTCAGCTTTTCCTTCTCTATCGCCCTCCTCCTTTCAGATGGTGCGACTCCCTTAGAAGTGACTTTACATTTTATACTCAAGATATTATTTCTTCTTCCTAAAAGTAATGCTTTGGTCCTATCGTTACTGAATCATTCCTGCAGTTTTGTCAACATCCCTCAGAACTCCGAGACCTTCTCCTGACTGACTTGCAAGACCTTCCACTTTAACTGACTACAAAAAAATTAACTGATTACAATCTCAGGAAGACCAAAGTGAGGTATAAATATTTCACGTGGTCTTACACTTACTTTTCTTTAATTCCTTTTTTGAACCTGTATTGTAATACTCAAAGTGGCCTTTTTGACTGCAGTAGTAAAAAATGAGATATAACTTGGTTATGGAAGAAAATGATGGGTATAGCAATGGCCTGCAAAAATAGCAGTTGTATAAATGCTTATTCAAGTGTATTTTTATCAAGAATAATCCAACTAGAGATGCTACGCTCTTACCAGTATTCAAATACCACAGAGCCAAAGAATGCACAACATGAACCCTTTGCTTGGGCCCTTCCAATCTCCCCCCAGCTCTCTCTATTTTCACGTTCTCTGAGGATGCACCTTGGGCAGCCTCCTCAGTGTCTTTTCTGACAATATGGAGATGACTCCAGTGGGTTAATTGGAAACTGCCCGGGAGGCAGCTGAGTAGCTGGCAGCATAGCACTAAAAGCCCTATCTTTCTGAGCTACAATGTGCTAATTTTTATTAATTATTACAAGTATTAAATAATATCACTAGAATGGCCTCGTACCTACTGCATTTCTTACACACAAATTACAGAGAGTGACCCGTGGCACAAAGAAGCAGCTTTATAAATCAGTTACATATTAGCTATGAAAGAAATTTATTTATTGCTACCTGCACTTTTTTAAGACTCAAAGGATAGATAAAAGATTTTCATATATATCTTTACAATAAAACGTAACAGAGGCTATAGTCTCAAAGATGCAATGACAGTGGAAGGGCATATTGCTGAGGAAAACTAATATATAAAGCAGTTAAACTATGACAAAAAGGTGAAATATTATTAAATATAATTCATTTATTCACTTATGAATACTGTATGTGCATCTACAAAGGTATGCTTCTTAATGCAATTTAATGGCTTTGAATGTAATTTTCACACTATTTACAGATCTGACCCTTCTCTGCAACATCAGTTTCTCAATAATCAGCAGTTTTATGTTTGCTAACTCCCAATAATATTTGTAAAATAAAGGACACGGTAGAGAAAACTTTGCATCTGTTAACTTCAATCTAACCCACACCTTGTTCTGCCTACTGCCATCCTGCAAACTGCCTTTGCCAAGCATTCTAAACAAAGGAAGTCTCAGGTATCTCTCTTTCCTTCTATAAATACTGTCAACCTGGCAACAATGTGATTAACTAAGATTGTTACTAATAAAAGTAGTAGGTAGTTCCCTGCATATTTTCGTTTTAGTTTCTAGACAGAAGAAGAGCCTTTTTAATACTGGCAGAGAATGGATTTTCTTCATTCTAGAAAGTATTACGGCACTGAATAAAGTCTTTCTGATCAAACCATACCATAATAGCTTTTGTCTTGTGTCACTTTATGTTAGCCAGCATCAGAAGAGAAAATAAGCAGAGGCTTGCTATTGTGCCTCTATTTTAAAAGGGCCTTCCATCTGCTAGGAAGCAGAAGCCATCAGCACTGTAATTAAAATGCAATTACTGTCCCCCGCCGCAATCCCAGGACGACCATTCCATCTGTGTGATATACAGTGGAAAAAACACAATTTTTTGCACTTTTCTAGCTCCATTAAGTTTATTCTCTTTCTATTAATTAATCTAACAGCACTGAGGGGTCGTTCCTGTTTTGCAAGCCATTGTGTCACAAACTGCGTACTCACAAAGACCGAAACCACATGAATTTTTAAAACTCTCCGCTATCCCTGTGACATAAAACCTTAATTACTTCTGACTAAATCTGTAATTAAAATATATCACCGCAGCAGATTTACCTGCGTGTGGGTGTTGGAGTGCATGCTTCTGTGACTGTCACAAATGAATCACTCCGAGATGGTGTTATAAAAAAGGGAGATTAGGATGTATGACAGAAAGGATGCAGAAAAGGGACCTGAAAATGAAAAACTGGCAGCAATCTAGGAAAAAAAGTTGTACACTTAAAATAAGAAAGATTCTCCTATTTTGTTCATTTTTTTAAAATAAAAATATTCAGACATACTAAATGCCCCCATGTGCACTTTATTCCTATGCAGTCCTACATTGCAATGTGCTGCCATGACCTTACAACAATAAAATGACAATAAGTACAGTATCACATACTGTAAAATAAGATCCCATAATACCCCATAGCAATCCATCTTGGATTCACAGAGATAATCTCATAATCTACGCTTCCTTTCATTCGGATCCATGCACAACCTTGGCTTCCATCTGCAAACCCATAAAATCATAAAAGCTTTGTGAGAAGTCTCGGCATCGTCTAATTGTATGTCAAGACAAAATTATTAGGTAAATATTAGTGTGAAATCCTAGCCCTGTCACAGCTTGCTGGAGCTTTGCCTTTGACTTCCATGGAGTCAAAGACTATTTTGTCTTTTCTTGTAGCGCATGTGTTAGGGGGAAAAAAGAAACAAGACCTTCTGCAGATGACCAGCTGCAAGAGGTGATCAGACTAGCAGTGAACTTCAGCAGGAGAATCTTTGTTGTTAAATGTCACGCAAAAATGACATTCAAAGTGCTGGCAAATAATAAATTCCTTTCTTTTTTCTTTTTCTTTTTTTTTTCTTTTTTTTTTTTTGTTTTAAGTTTCTACTATCTTGTAATCCACTAAGATTCAGCATGTGCAAAAGAAGTGTTTTTACAAACTCAGCATGTGGGCACAGTATGTCTCCAACGGAAGAAAATTTTAGCATTTCATAGATTTCATAAAGGGGTGAGGCCAGAAGCACTCACAAAATGTTTAGGCTAGCTTCCTGCAGCTCACGGGTCAGTAAACATGCCACTCACTCTCTTATTTAGTTTTAGCCAGTCCATATTAAGTCCCTTTTCAAAGATACCTCAAGACAAGGAGTCTCAATTAAGAGTACGCTCCAGTAGGTAATGATACCAACCAGTAAGAATTTGCACCTCACTTCAGCTGATCTGGTTTAAAATTCCAGCATTAGTTTCTACCAAGCTTCTGTGCTTGAATAAAAAAAAAAAAAAAAGCTTAAGACCCAATATTTTCTTCCTGTGAATTTCCTTGCACACTGTAATCATGTTATCTATCAATCTTCTTTTGATAAGATAAACAGTTGAGCTATTTAAATCTCCCACTATAAAGCATTCTCTCCAGCTCTTAAAATGTTTGTGTCTTCTTCCTGCACCTCCTGCAATTTAAAAAATGTGGAGAACAACAGTGTGTAAAATATTCTCCATCCTCAAGGTAAGACAAAAATGACAGGATTTGCTGCTTTATGTGGTTACTAAAATAGCTTGAGCTAGGAATTGGTAGTCGACGAGCAGAAAATAAATCTGATCAGCAGGCTCCTATGAGGAAGTGGCTCCAGCAGCTGGTAAGTGCCCACAGAGAGTATGGAGAGCTTTAGCTTGCATACAGCAAGCTACCAGTGATAACCTAATTGGCACTATCTGGAGTTTCTGCAAGGAAAGGCTCCCAGGCCAGTCAGCTACACGGAACCTACAAGAATTCAGTGGGTTCAGGAGTTACTGTCTCACTGGAACCAGATGGTTTGGCTATAGCTTGTCTCTGTGTAGGAAAGCAGTTCTCACACACTTCCTAGAAATGTTGTCATTCAAACCAGCATTTTTTAAATCGGAAAAAAAAAAAAAAGTGATGATTTGGTGTTGCTTAAATAAAAAAAGAAGTGATATCACATGTTGCCTAGCCCCAAACGCGGAGTATTCCATAAATGTATATTACTGTATTGAAAGACAACAGAGAGAAATCTTACCATTAACTACCTGTGATTGAATGAAGAAAGCACGGAATTCAACACTGGTAAGGTAGGAGGTATGTTGGCATTAGCATCTAAAAAAGAGCTAAACTTACATCAAAGATTTACAGAACTTAGTAGGAATGATTCTGATAAGTATAACTGCTTATCGTTTGAGCAAAGATAATGATGTCAGATATGTTCACTTTCTGGCTACAGTGCTGTTTTCTGATAAAGCAACTAAAATAATTGTTACTTTAAATCATTCCATACACTCATTTGAAAGAGGTATAAATGTCCAAGCAGGATTCTTCGCTCTGCTCTAGTGCTGGTCTTCTCATTGTGTAGATCACTTCCTCTCCTGTGTAACCATAACAGAGACAGGAGTACACACCTAGCTCTACAGCATACTATGACAGGACTTAGTGGCCCACTCCTAGATCCTTTTCACATGCAGACCCTACTGGTGAAATATATTTAGAAATAAACTGCACACAAAACGTCCAGTCTAAGAAACAGAAACGTGACCTGGTAGAGGCCCACACAACTCATCTGGTTGTGGTGGGAGCTGACTAAGACCAGATGCCCTGTGCCAGTTATTTTGTTGCTACAGTTATATGTACGTGGAACGTAATAATTGCATATCCCTGAATGCCGTCCAATGCTATTAATTTCACCTCCTAAGGACACTCTATAGGACACTGGTTATTATTTTGCCATAGAAGAGTCTGCACTAAATAGGAACATCTTGATGGAATTAAAGTGCCTAACAAGCATCTGAAGGATAACCAGGGACTTGTCTCTGCATGCCCTCTCAAAAGCACCTTCTGTCTGAACATATTCTAAACTGGAATGTCAAACCATACTAACAAGGAATGTTAAGAATCAGATGGAAGGACAAAAGAAAACCGGTTCCTTTTTTTTTTTGACAGCAAACTATGAGAATACCTGTTCAAAATCATGGCATCCGTTTCAAGCACCCCATGGTACCCAGAAGCTGCCTGTGCGAAGGGAACAAAAGACCTCGACTGCCTTTGTGAGCAACAGCTACACGCCAGGATCTGTTTTGCTAACATTGCACATAAAGCAATACTAAATTAGCTTTCATATCATACAGTCTATCACTGTTTGACCCTCTGGGCTGTTTTTATTTATAGAATGTAGTTTCTAGTTTACTTTAGTGTTTTCATATTAAATAAATATTCATGAAAGTGCACTCTTCCTGAAATTGGGTCATTTAGGCAAACTATCCCATTAAAAATAGATTTACTTTTTTTACAGGTGTCAACCATTAAAGCAGGGAATAGACAAAATCAGCCAATTGTATCTGTCAAGAAGATGTTAGTCCTTCCAGAAAGTCAGTCTTCTGTCCTTTACGTACAGCACTTAATAGCAAAACAACTAACTTCCTTTCTGTAGCATTCGTACTTTGGGGAATTTTTATTGTTGCAAGATTTGTAACTGAGGGTTTGAAGAGATATTTTTGTCCTTCCAAGTTGTTCAATCCCTGACACCAGGCATATAAATAAAAGTATGCTCTTATTGGCTATGATGTGGCCAGACTCTTGCAAGATTGGCTCAGGGAAGAGGATTTTAGCTCCTCACTAGGATTAAACACAAAGAAGTGATAGAAGACAAAGAAGAATACTGCTGTTGTCTCTCCCAGGGCATACGACATGGGAATCTCCACAGAGCAGTGGATCCATTAGGGTTCTCTTCAGTGTGGCTCTTGGTCACATCAACTGATATGAGGTGTGTACAGACAAGTGTGAGTTTCTAAATTCATCTTTCATCTTCCATATACTCTAACTACAGCCCTTCAGTTGGTAAGAATGCAGAATAAGAGTTCTAGGAGCATATATAAAGAAGAAATATCATCTGTGACCGATGACATGGGAAGAGCCGAAAAGACATGGATATAGTCTGAACAAAGGGCCAGGGAGAGAGGTGAGATCAAAAGCACAGGGTTGGAGGAACGGAGAGAGGTGGGCGCTTCCTTAGAGGCATCCATCACCCCAGTCCCTCTCAGACACCGTTTTAAAATGGCATGAATAACCCTTCACAGGGCCTTGGGATGGGGTCTGGAGGAGGGTGGTGTACAGAGAGTGATTAGATAGATAATCTAGGCTGGAAACCTAAACTTCAGACTGCAACATTTAAGTGAGGTAAGTTTTAGGACTAACAAGGACACTTAAGCAAAAGATCCAAGCAACTTTAATTGATGTGTTTCCCTAGTCAGAATTTAGATTTCCAGTCCAGCCACCATCAGTTACCAGTATGGATATTGCACCTATAGCTAATAAAACAACAAGTGAGAAAATACCACTGTGTGAAAATGAAATCTTTGTAGAAAGGAAGCATGAGAATATTTTCCTCATTTCAATGTCCGTGAGCCTGTAATGAATCACAATTTCACCTCGTGGCATTAAACTCAGGGCCAAATTTTCAGAAATGTAGGTTTGTGATAATATAAGAGTGGCAATACTTAAATACTGAAGTCATCACCAATAGACCAGAAAGATCAGCCAACAAGTTACAGTGTTTTCTCTTGTTTTAGTGCTGCCAAACAGTATTGTATGAAACAGCTAACCAAAAACCAGAGGTTTTTCAAAATTTCCTATTCAGGAGAGTGTTCAGAAAAACAAACTATCCATTTTCCATTAATATTTTCCTAGCAACTTGAAAAATATTCTGAATGTGTTCAGTAGGACATGAATACAGAAATCAATAGCTCCCATCTGAAAGATGAAAACAACTACGGAGCGAAGCGATTTTCAAATGCAGTAATTGTTGCAAACATAGGTTATTTAAAAAGAAGACAAACATTATCATAGAACATGAAAAAGCGAAGCAATTCACAAATAACTAACCTTAAGTCAGCCTTGCAAAGTTCTAATCGCCCACTTGCTTGGGGTGAGAAATCCTTTTGACGGGCAAGTAATTTATCATTAGTCTTGTCCATTATCATCATTCATTATGGTAAAATGCTGATGAGTGGATTCCTGCCTAGGCTTGTACATTTTCATGCCAACTTTACAACACAGGTTCAAATTAAGTTACAAGTCAAGGAACAAAAGAAGTCAAAATCAACTGTATAAACTTCTTCCGATTTTTAATGTAATAGGAAGCAAGTCCTCCTACGTGTCTTTAGATAAAATAGAAATCATTGTGAGTCACAAGGTCTGTAAGTGAACATTCAGCCCAAAAGATCCACGCAAAATGAGTGGACTTTGTTTCCAGTAATGAAAAACTACTCTCAATTTCTACAGCCTCTGCTGAATAAAGCTGCAGAGCATAACTCAGGTAAAAGAGTTGAAAAGCCTTCTGAAAGAAGAGTTCCAGATCTGTGCAAAGGAGGCTGATTTATTCCTCAGCTGATTAGCAACAAATAAAGATCGAAGAGCCTCCTGCAATGGGGCTGCTCTTGCAAAGAATTGCTAGATTTCAGAAAGCATATGCTGTTCCTGAATGCAAGTGTCAACAATAACAAAGCACTGTCACCAGGTATGCAGTATCTTACTGGAGCTGCTCCTAGATAAAAAAAATAAAACAAAACAAAAAAGCCCCACAAATACAAAACAAACCAAAATGGTTTTTTCTTACTGATAACTTCAGTATTTTAGTTATATTTGGGTTTGTTTGGTTGGTTTTTTTAAAAAGAGAGGGATAAAATTATACTGGCCAAGTTGAAACTTTCACTGAGTTTAAGAAAAGATTCTATTCTTCAGTCTATCCAATCCAGCCTCCTAGACAGAAGGTTCAAAGCTGCTTCAAAGAAACATGAAACTCTGGAGAAAGACCCTAACACAATAAATACATCATCTTACTTGCCACTGATTAGATATTACTACATCCTCAAAAATTGAGATTTTACAGTCCTGCAAGCTTCACTCCCATGCTATTCATAAAATGACACATTTTTAATTTTGGCATTTGCCTAGAATAGGCTTTCTATTCCTTTATGTACTTTATCTCAGGAAGACACAGAGTCTGGTTTGGTGAATGCCTCTCAGAATCCCTAGGCCTATCACTTCATCTTGACAATGCTGGATAGTCTATGTAATTATAGGTTTCTTTCCTGAAAGAAGCCCTTTTGTTTACTTTACTGGAAGAAAAACAATTTAAACAAGAGTTTATAATAAAGATAAGCTCTGGATATATGTTTCAATAGATTCACATTCTCGGCAGCTACACAGAAGTGGAACCAGACTGCAATACATTTAGATGCAGTGGCCAACAGCAGGAGCCCAGTGCAATGGAACAAGCAAAGCAGCTGGAGAATTTCATAAATTTATAGATTAAAGGCCTGAGGGGATCATTGTGATCATCTAATCCAACCTTTTGTATAATACAGGCATGTACTTGCTCTTTTTGAATTAAAGTATATATTTTAGGGCAGAAACATCCATCAGTTGCCAGTGATGGAGAAAGAACCAGTCCATGGTAAATCATTCCAGTGCTAATTAACCTAACGGTTATAAATTATTTTTAGTCTGAATTAATCTCAGCTTCAATTTCCAGTCACTCTATTTATACTTTTATTTACTGAACTGAAAAGCTCATTATCAAAGCTTTGTTTTCTAATCTTCTACTCATTCTTGTGGCTCTTCTCTACAGCATTTCCAAGTTATGCAGAGCCTTCTTGACCTTATATTCATACCAAATTCATAAAGCAACCCTATTTAACCCTGGAGCTTGTTCAGGGTCTTCCTTCCTATGTTGAAGTTTCCCTGTCTATATGGACATGAACACCTCTCCTTTTCATTATTTATTACTTGCCTGGTTCTTTGTCACTGTAATCTTCAGCTGTGTTTTATGTTTTCTTTCAAAACACGGTAATTATGTTAAACATATATGTATATGTGTGTGTATATATATATAAAAGCTCAAAAATTACCTACCACTGCTGAAAGCTGTTCTTTGCCACCAGACATTGAGATGTCTGTATAAAGAGAAAAATTGATCTAACTTCTATATTCAAAGCTTTGAGTACTACTTCCAGTGAGTAATTTAGATATCAGTAAAAACTTCCTCAGAGAAAAAAACCTTCAGATTTGGACACCAGTTCCTAAGAAGATGAGGGTCTCTTCTTCATATGAAAAAAAAAAACTTTCACTTTTTAACCTACCACACTATTTCATCATCACCTTTGTGACTACTATAGTACAATATGTTACAAAAACTGCAGATTTACGGAGATTATATTAATATTGTATTTTCAAATATGCCTAAAGATTGATATCAAGTTTAAACACTTTAAATTAGTTTCATGAGGTTTTTTTCCTTTTTAGCATGATACATAGTGAGCTTAAGATTTAATTCTGACCCTGGATTCTCTACACAGATTTTTGATAAATACATATTGGCCATTGACTATTATTTCTTATTCCCTGCCAATGTGATGATTCAGATACCTTTTTCACATTGTTTCCACTCTTCTCTAGACTTCAATGAATCAAACCAGGAGATAATCTCATAGGAACTGTGGCATTTTCATTCCACTGTATCAAATCTAGTTATTTAGGCTGATGCAATATAGTATTCTTGTATCTTTGCCCTTTATTTTCTTCTGTCTCCATAAAAAACAGGTACTATGTTAATAAGATAAGAAGGATATAGAAAATGTAATTTGCATAGACCATAGGAAACAAGAGAGTGCTCATCTGGCACACAGTCTGGCCCTCCATCTCCCATGTGCATGAGGCACAGTTGAAGTAAGTGCAGCCACTTTTGACACTGTTCTTCTCTGTCACCATTTGGAGACTGAGACTAAAGGATTATTTGCATTAATAGCAAAATAATGTTTTAATTAATTGCAAAGAGTTGGAAACAGTAGCAGTTAAATTCTGCAGCAAACTACACTGAAACAATATGTGTTGTCATATAAAGGCCCAAGACCTGAAAACTGTAGACTGATTACAAAGTGCTGCTTCTGGAACAAGTGAAAGGTAATTTTGAACTGAAGATTCTTATGGTATGTAAGCACTTAAATAGCAATGAAAATCTAGGCTGAAGTGTACGACTCATTTAAAAAACATGAAAAAAAGTAGAGATGGAATAGTCTAAAGTAGCTGGTGTTTAAATTACTTTAGTGATTTACTTCAAGAACGTAACGTTGAAAACCTCTGAAGAAATAAGACAGTTGGCATTATGACCACATGTCATTTTATGCTAAAAAATATTTTAAGAAATAAAGCCTGCTGTTACACATAGTAAACAGCCATTTATCACATTGAATAATATATGATCTGACCTTTTCAGAAAAGTGAGTAGAGTTTTAAATTATACACAGGGTATACTTAGACAAAAACTATTTGGGTAACTTCCCAATCCGATTTCTAGTGTTTATTCAGTTCTAATGTGACTGACCTATAACAACTGGTAAAGAGCTGATAGTTATTTTTCCTATAAAGCCCCAGAGTACTCAAGTTAGACTACCACTTTTAAAACCTGCAGACAAATACTACAATGACTAAAAGCACTGTAGAAAAATGTTACTGCTTCTAGGTGTTAATTTTGAACAGAACTTTCTTTGCAGAAAGCTGGCCATTATGTGATGCCTTTTGTAGGTGTTGAAAGTAAGTAGGTCATTTTCTTGCATTCCCTATAGATCCTTTCTGTCCTCAAGTCCTCATAAACAAAAGCTGTCATTTTTGTTCAGCATACTGAGATCTGGAACTGTATTCATTACCAGTGTTGTATTTTGACTAGGCAAAATATGGAATAAAGCTCAGCTGTGATTCACCATATACACAAATTTTCTCCCTAGTGCAAACTAATCTAAGTGCTACATATATATATATCTCTCTATATCTATATATCTCATCAGTATATATATTAGCAATTAATATACATATTAGTACATATACTCTATATTAGTATATATAGTAGTATATACACATACTGATTCAGAGTTACAGGCATCTTTTATCATGTATAACTGTAATACCACTATTTAAACATTTTACAGACTCTATTAGGCTAGGTATTGTGGTTGTACTAAGCCTATCTTCTTTCTAATTAACTCTCTTGAGATTTCATCATTTGTACACAATTCAACCATACAAAACCCATTGATAACAAGAGGAAATCTTCAAAATAACCTTTCCTTGAACTTAAGAGTTTAACCTTCAAAATTCCTTTCTTATCAAACAACCTTAAAACTTAATATTTTGCTCCACATAATGTAAAAAATTGGAAAATGTGGGGGTTTTCTATGAAATCAGATGCAGAAAACATGGACATAATGAAAAATACATCATTACAGATATATGTAGCACAATATGATATAATATGTATATTCATATTTTTCTTTTACCCTCCATTGCTCTAGAAGATACTTATTGATGGAAAACATGATGTAATTACACTTAAGGTAGCAACTGCCACCAGATGGATATGAAATTCAGGCAGCTCAGAGACAATGCACTGCAGAGGACACCGGGCAGGTAACCAAAGATCCAGGACACTTCAACTTTCACACTACTCAGAAATAGAAGCCCACAGTGGAAAAAAAAGCACGTAAACCAATTTCTTCAATCTATAGTCAACTGCACTGATCTCAAAAACCTGGGATTACAAACCCAGACTCTTTTTAAGTTTCAGCTTCCCAAAGATGAATTTTGTGTGGTGACTTTTGAGCAAGTGGTTTTATTGGATTAATATGAAATTATGTAGTTGGCCTGAAACGTGAAGACATTCTACAGGTCTCACAACCTTTCCTGGTTTAGGGGAAGTGTACTATGAATATTACTGAGGTAATCTTGAGGAAACTCCTCGTCATGGGTGTATGTCTGTCAGGAAGTAACTGGGGTCTATATAAATGTGTCTGAGCTTCAGAAATAAACTGGAGGCACTGTTTTATCTACATAATTTTTTGACCTTTGGGGGAATCAGCAATGCACTTTAGATATCATACTTACAAGAAGTGAATGACAGCCCCAGTCTCAGTACATGAGTACTGTCCTCACAGCATAACTCAGTGCTAGGTAAACATATTTGGAGCTAATATGACTAGTAACCTAGCTAATTAAGTTAGATCACTGCTTTATGCAGACAAACCTCAGAAGGCAAAAGTTGTGCAGAACAGAATAATTGATTGGTTTACAACACAGCATATTTTGCTTTTAAGCTACAATGATTTTTAGTACAGATTCTCAGCTTCTTCTACAGTTGGCATCTTGATAGCGGAATGAATTTATTTTTATTCAATTTTATAAATTATTTATAGGAAAAACTACTTTTGGAGTCATACTAAAGGTCAGATATTGGCTAAAATTGTTATTCTAGGTTATTTTTTGATGAATAAAGGGCTTTTTTAGTTAAGACTTTAGGTCAAACATTCCTACTTGAAATCATAAACACAGCGGATCTAGACCTACTAATTATATTTTACAGTGACAGAAAATTAAAACCTCAACAATAACTAATTGTGCTAATATTTAAATACATACCAGCTTTCAATCATTACTTAAGATTGTTTTATATCAGTTTTGCAATTAACAAAACTTCATAGTTCGTTTTCACTTCTAACAAGCAACAGCTAAAATAAATTGTTCGAGTTTAAAAATCAAATTCCATCATTCTTCTAATGAATCACACCTCATGTTTAGCATTCTTTATTCTGGAGCTAATTATGTGGTGCACACAAACATTCCTAAGATAAATGTTTATTACGGAAATGATAACATGACTGCAATATAATGGCAATATCATGATGCAATTACAATGAATCACTATAATCTGTGAAGTGTTTTGAGATACTGAGATATGCACTACACTTCAGATACACCACGTTAGGTTGTTTCATTTATCTAGGCAAAGCAGAAATCTACATTCTTCATATTATTATCCTCCTGTTGTGTACTGCTGCTGTTATCCTAACGTCTGAGAGTTTCAGACATTGAGCTCTTTTTTTTCCTGGGTGTTGCCCACAATCAGGAGGAAGAAACGGTGTCGGTCAAAGGACCTTTTAGCATTAAGTGCAAGATGTAAAACAACAGACAGAGGCAGACATCTGGGAAAGCCCAAGGAAACAGTCAGACAGCGCTGTTCAGCCTGAATGACTGTATGGTGTCCATACACCAACAGTACTGCCCTTGTCACACAGTTTCATTATCTGTGCAGAAGAAAAAAATAAGTTTCACAGGAGAGGAAAAGAGAATGATGGATTAATTTAACGACTGCAACCATTAAAGTGTCAATTAATTGAAAACCCCTTATTCACATATTGCAGTATGAAGTTTGAGATAGTCATCTGTGGAGTCAAAACTTGTCTCTGTGTATAACTAACAAAGGTAGAATACTGAAGTTACTGTTTCTTTTCGGCATTTACCAAAGAAATAATATAATATCCTATAATAATATACTAAAAGAAAATAATATTTAAAAATACTAAAACTAACAGAAATAAAATAATACCCTATAATAAACCATTTGTGTCTTCACCTGCCTGGCTTTTCTATTCAAATTGTCCCTTCCCTCTCCTCTGTGGTAATTTTTCATTCTGCCCTTTACATCTGGAAACATTTCCTTGGCTACATCCTCTTCCCTCACTAACTGGGTACTTTCCAGAGACTCAAAAAAGCCTAAAACATATTCCCAAAATAGCTCTCAAAAGCTACATAAACTTCAGGAAATTAACTAGAGTATGATGAAAAAAAAACAAAACAAAAAACCACACCACTTATTTTTTCTGCATTTTAGTACCATCCATCCAATCTATATTCTGGAAATTTGAATTTCTATTCTCTAAGAATGGAACTTTCATCTCCATGTTATCTGCAAAGCACTGGGCACACCTGGGGTGTTAAATGAGTAGTTATAATAGCTACATGGGTGAATAGCGTCAAATGGCAGCGGGCACAAAGATATTCCCTGGATCACCTGTTCTGACCAACCTGATTAATGGGATAATTGCGCATGCATTATTTAGCGCACAGATTTTCCTCGGTGACAAAAGCCATATTGTGAGTGGCCACTAGTCCCAGCCTGGCAATTTCACCAACATGCAACAACTTCCCGCGTTAAAATCCTTCTTCCGTAGGAAAAAGATAAAACAAGCCATATTTTACTTGGTTGTTGCAAGTGAAGAAGGAAATATTAGGCAAAAAGACAGCAAAAGAATTAGTACTAATTTTTCTTTCTATCTTCTGTCGTATTCGAAGGGAACCAAATTTAGTATCCTGGCTTTCTGAAACCTTCGGCCTCCTAACTAGCTTAATTGGTCTCTGTTCATTTCTTACTCAGATCATTTATAAACTGCCTCCATGGTCCCTGCTGCCTTTTCAAAGCAGCATATGGTCCCTCCATTCATGACAGTCACAATTTCTATTAGTGAGTAAAGGAGAAGAAAAAAAAAAGTTAATGTCACATTCAGATCACCCCAGAAAAAGCCTGAAAAAAAAAATCTGGGATACAAGAGCGAAGGTATCAATAAAGACAATAACTCTGAAATATCACCCATTCTGTGTGATTTATAGTAGGGTTTTTTGTACAAAGTATTTTCGCATTTTATGTACTGATATTAGGCTATATTAACAGAAAAAATCATGTTTAAATACACTATAATATGCATCTGTTGCATATGTTGTTGGAACCTCAAAGATTGTCTTTCTTGTTGTGCTTTTACATGTGATGAAAAAAAAAAAAAAAAAAAAAAAAAGCCAGATAGTTTCTTAGGTTTAAATAGAGCCAAGATCAATTAATAAAAAAGGAACATCTTGGTATAGAACTGATTAACTCCAAAATGCAGAAGAAAAGCAAAAAAGACTTCAAAGGCAGTGAGTGTCCCATGCCAAAAGATTAAAAATCACAACTAGAAGATTACAACGTGAGTGACGGTTATCTGTAGCCCTAGCTCTTATAAACTGTGTTAGAAGAAGGATTGCATTTTATTAACTAATCAAATGTGATTTGAATTTGGATTGTAACGAGGTAGAAAAAATGTTGCCACAGTTCCAGAAATGAAGGCTCAGATCATTGTCAGTGGTTACCAACCACATCATATGGGGCTCAAAATGCTTCTTAATACCCAGTTAAAATCTTATGGCCTATAGTCTAAAATTCAAAAGACTGCATGCTTTAACAAGCCATCAGAAAAAAGAAAGACTCAAAGGTGGCCTTTTAGGTCTCTAGTAGCAAGAGGTGAAAATGCCAAAATTATATTAGCATGTGCACCATATTAACTACATAGGAATTAGAAAGCAGAAACAAACAAACCAATCCTTGCCAATCTAGCCCAAGGAGAAACTCCTTCCTGTCCCTCCATCTGGTGACCACTTGAATCTGGAGTAAGTGAGCAAGACACAAAGACATCAGCCTAGCTAAGAGCGTCAGAAGAGAGGAAAAAACAACAATGCACAAGACAAAATATACATTAAAAAGGGAAAAGAATGTGTTCTAGTCTTTTCAGGTAACTACTCCAGATGGCAAAATTAAGATTATTCACTTTGTTTGTCTTTACATGCTTTCATTAAAATAGTATTCTGTTGGTAATAACTTTATGACACAACAGAAGATGATGGATCTTTGCCTTATTTCACGTATTTCATTCACCTTAAAACACTGATCAAAATCTACTGTCAAAAAGCCCATTTGTCTGCTGGAGCAGCATTTTATCCTCTTGAGATAGATTGTTTCTCAGGTAAGACAAAGCAGGCTACAGTGCCTAAGACCAAGGATGGCCTATTGGCATTACAAACATTTTAAAAATTCTTCCACTGTTCATGACTAGTTATGACTAGTTCAAACAATAAAAATATAAGTAAATATATATATATACACATTATCAGACTTAGGAATGCTCAGAGTGTAATGTTATTTCGTCTATTCTACTGACTTTTTTTTTAATTACTATCAAAAATAAAAATATTTTTAATTTCCAGGTTTGTTCTTAGATTTTTATGTCCCTTTTTTGACAGTTAATCTGTTTAGCTTCACTCTGCTAGCCAACTTGGATGAAAGGTTAACACGTTGCTAACTGAGATATACAGGATATTTTGAGATGTATTACTTGGAGCAACAGAGGCAACTTTTACGGATGGTGATATGAATTCAATAAGGCTGAATTAGCATGAAATAAGACTAATTTAGTGCCTGCATATTTATCAACTGATTTCAAATTTTCTTCTTTAATGTTTATTCCTTTCATTCAAGAAAATAACTGTTTGTTCTGTTTGTTATACAGATCATTAAATAACTTCTTTCAGTCCAGTACAAGCACTAGAGGTATGTCAACTTCAGAACTTGTGTATTACAAAGTCCTTCTATTTTCACCACAGCTTACTATCATTCTCATCACGTCGCCATTCATCTGAATTCAGAATTAAAATATTCCTACAGCTAAATTTTGTCGTGAAATCCCTTTAATTAATATGTTTTAGATCTATTTCTAACCCATTGACATTATTTATAAAATAACTGGTTCAAGTATAAAAAACCACTGACTCTCTAATCTTCTATATTTAGGATATATACAGAACTACATTATGATTAAGTTATTTGACCTATTTTAAGAATGACAAAATACAGCTATGCATTTTTAAGAGGATGCAGAAGAAAACAGGCACTTAGATGATACGTGCATGGTAAGAATCTATTATTAAATAGTTCCAAGAAAAGATAAGCTTTCCTATACACAGATACAATTCTCAGTAATCTTATACAGGACAAATTTGTTTCATACAATAAAAATTATAATAGAAACATAAATTTTAATATAATAGGCCATATTTCAACAAATTCAATTTGCATTACCTCAGTGCAGGTGGTTATTTATTACAGTGTGTATACACATAATCTTGATGTTTTGAAGGTGACTCAGACTGGCTGAGTAAGTAAGCCAGGGACAGCCAGCGAAAGCATTTACTCAGCATCTAGAGTACATATTACAAGCTCAGCTCTGCATGAAGGGCAATTTGGACCATGAAGAAGCAGCAAACTGAATCAAGGACAAGCGTAGTTTACTATTTCCAATCTCATGAACGGAGAAAAAAATTCCATTTTTAAAGGAAAAAAAATCCAGAGATAAAAACTTAGTTCACAAAAACAGTTCAAGTACAGCCCTGAGAATTTAGCATCATCCATAATGAAAGCATGTCTGTTATTGTATGGCTAAAAACATAACAGCTTGTGTTTTTCAGAAGACAATTTCAAGGCTAAAAGATTTGTTTTTCCATTTTTTTTTCCCCTTTTCTTTTAAACAGAAAACAATTAGTTTTTATGCCACTGCAACTTAAAAACCTACATAACCTGGTAGCAGTGGGGAAAAAGCAAAGGAGAGAGAACTAAAAAGATCTAAACTAAAATTCTAAAAGAACTAAACTTCTAAAAGAACTAAAAAGCAGAGACAAAGACTGGGAGGAAAAGGGGTGGGGGTGTTGAATCTAGAAGGATTGATTAAATCTGAAAAGAGAAAGAAAAGTGTAAGAAACTGAAGGCAAAGCCATAGATGTTACTCTGATTTGGACAAAACACATTTCTTACTGACTTCTCTTTTTATATACTTACGTAGAACACATCCTTTTGACAAAGAGGCCACCACAAAACGTGGTTTTTTTAAAAAAAAAAAAATCTACTTAAGAGCAACATATTTACCCAAGAAACAGTATTCCCAAAATTTGATTGATTTTTAGTGACGGTTAAAAAATACCATGTTTGCTCACAGTTATGGGTTGTATATTTTCCTTATTTAACACAAAGGAAACTGAGTTACATTAGCTCTTAAATAAGCTTTGTCCAGGAATTATTTTGTCCCAGTCTCCTTGGTCTAGCTGATCCTGCTGACGTACTCTGCTGCTAGGCTGACAGGCTCAATTGTACTGCCTTGGCAGTAAGGCCCATTTAAATCAAGAGATATACACGTATGTACTCCAACCTCATCTCTGCCAACAGCCTGAATTTAGATGCCTGCAGTCCTAAGTATTTTATAGACTATTTTGTTCCTTTTACGTTATGTGCTCAAATACAAATACTTCAGCTGACCTTCATTACGTCATTTATATTTCAAGAAAAAAGAAAAAGAATAATAGAAAAAAATGGAATTTAGGTATATTACATCATTAATTATCTCAAATCTAACTAGAGAGAAGCAGCACTAGCAGTTCTACATTGGAGGTGTTTATTTGTGCAAAAGAACTAACTGTTAAGATATAGTCAGATGACATGTTTCAATATGATACATGCATTATTTCACCTGCATGTATGCAGCACTTACAGAACACAGTATGTACTACTGTCTTCTTTTTATAACCAGTGATACTGAAGTGTAGATAAGGGTAGCCCTGGCAGCAGAGTAAAGACAACCTGAGCTCAGAATTTCCTTATTCCTAACTTTTCGGCTTACATGCCTAGCCCTACTTTTGCAAGATATTGATATGCTTTAATTATCTTAAATCTTATCACACATCATGGTTTTCAAATTTAGAAAATAAAAAATGAAGCTTTCGATCAAGTAAGACAGAGATCAATCAGGATGATGCATACATTCTGGCCTTCATCCAGTAAAGCCCACTCATCATTTACAACGCAAGGAGACTTAGGCTGACACAGTTAAGTGTAAGCTTCAATTCATTGCTGAGTAGGCTCCACCTTGCACAGTTTAGCAGCAATGCCTCCATCCCAAAAGTAAGTAGTTTTACTTGGCTATTTGCCTTAATCAGGTTTCCACATGTGAATTAAGGTTTATAAATTAATCCTTATTATTATCATTTGTCAACAAGAGTATGTGAAACTATGCTAATTTGAATGCAAGTATAGTTGCACTCTGTACATATTTCATTGTGAAGATTTTACATTGTTCTATATTCAAGCCAATTTTAATGCAAACTATTTAATTTCCCTTAGGTAATGAGAAGGTAAAGGAGGTAATCAAGATGTAAATCAAGCTTCTGCTGTTTTCCTGCTAATAGAAATGCAACATGGATTAAAGTTTGATTTACCAGGAAAATAGTCACTGTTCTAAGGCAAATTACCTCAGACCTACCATACGGAAGAATAAGGTCCATCTTTGGAACACTGGGCAGGATCTTGTCTCTGCTGCACGTATCTAATGATGGACAGTGTAATATTCCTAGGCAGCTCGTTCTAGCGATTCACCACCACCACAGCTAAACTTTACCTAATACCTATTCTGAATTCTCCTTCAGCACTTCCAATGTGCTTCAACATTTAAAAGTCCATTATTTACCGTCCCAATCACAAGTGACAACACATACTTGAAAAATTATGCTTTGTATCAGTATTCTTTCCTAACAACCTTACGTTCTTCCATTTCTTCCTGCAGATCACCTACTACATTTCTGATCAGTCTCTTGGCTATTCTTTCAGCTGCCTCCAGTCAGTCTGTAGTTTCCCTGAAGTGAAGTATGCAAAACAGGACACAGTTCGGCTTTACTTGTGCAGTGAAGAACTTCTGCTTATACATCCCAGGATGCTATTTCCTCTCTCCAAGTGTAAGATCATTTTGAAGTCTACTTTTGCCCCTCAGTAATCTTCCCAAGAATGATGTTATCACATAGCAATTTAATTCTGCCATCTAAGTCCAATGAGGAACAGAATGCCTCAGAGTTCCACTCAACACGTCTTTCAGTTCTGACGGTGAACCATTAACAGCCACTCTCTGGACAGTTTTCAAAGTAATATTGTATCAGCCTCATCATAATGTAACCTCATCTATATCTTACTTCCCCATTTTGTTAATGATAATATTGTTAGCAGCAAGGACAAAAGCTCTGTTAAACCAAGATTATGTGTCATCTACTATTTGTTCTCCAACAACATATTTTATAAAATATTGTTTTTTAAAACTGTACAGGCTTTGTTGTTGAGTCTGTATTGCAGATTCTATTGGGTGTCACATAACCACTTCACTTCAGAATTGTTTTATATCAAAAGTTAAACCATCTACTACTTAACTATAAGAAAGACATACAAAGCATTACTAATAACAGTAACTCTCTTCTGTTAAACAAAAAGAATCACATTGCTTTTACAGTTTACTGTGGGGAATCTTTTCTCTTCAGAGACAAACAGACAATGCCTGGGAAGAACGTAGATGGGGAAAAAATGCCATCCCTAGTGCTTCAACCTTCACTAAGATGTGTCAAGTTTAAATGAATAATAGTAAAACAAACAAACAAACACCCTTCTTCCCTTATGGGGAATCAATTTTGAAAAAGAACAGTCAAATGAGCATTTTGCAGAATACAACACAGTGCTTGGAACCTACAAATAACAGAGTACTTTCCTTGAACATCAAATACAACAATGCACAAGTTAATCTGTCCAGAAAAGAAATAACGTTTATTAGCCAGGTTCTGTTGCCTTGTACAGTATCTTGGAGACCTAATGGTATTACTTTAGCAACGTTCTTGTTGGAGTAGAGATGGGCCCAAATTGAATTCAAATACCCTTGAGCCTCACTTAGCTGGGAAATAGGCTAGGACACAGTTGTTAGACTGGGTCAAAGAGGAAAAAGGCTGAAGAGAGCTCAGAAGTGCTTGAGGGAAGAAAAGTGAAAATGAAATGGATTAAACCGTAAACAGAAAAGACCAAACAAAAAGGATTATTTTGAAGGAAAATGCTGAAGAACAAAAGACTTTCCAAAATGTACAATATAAGTAATCAACTATAAACTATGCAACTATGTTGCATCCCAGGCTCCTCGTTTCTAATCCTACATGCATTTAGTCTTTGTGGAAGTAAATTGCTGGTCTATATATTTGATCAACTCTACAAACTACCCAGAGTCTTATTACCCTTCAGTAAGACTACGTGTAGCATACGACACACATGCACCAACCTTTGCAGAAGCACACCTTTCCAGGGTCCTGAAAACCAACCCCACAGGCATGTCAGCTCTGCCTGGCAAGCCTTATGGACACCCTCCATATTCCAACCTAACACTTGGTCATTTCCAGGGAATCTCAGAAGCAGTTAAATGGGAGAAGTTTTTTCCTTCTCCTTTCGTTTAATAGATTAATCATGGCAAGTATACACAACCTTCATTCCTCCCACCATATCTTCAGTAAAATACTATTTGAAGACATCTAAAAAAGTCTTCTTTGATATATCAAGAAAAGTAAGAGAAGTATCTGCTAGGGTCACTAATTTTTATTATTTTTTTCCCCCCGTCAAGCTTGAAGTCTGCTTGTCCTCAGTTCAGAAATTCTGCTCAGTAACTTGTGCGTTACTCTGGCTGGTGAAGTGAGAAGAGGCAGGCTGGGGGGGAAGGTAATCATTCCAGTTATGAACAGGACAGCAGCCTCAGAAGCAGCTCACCGTGTTCACCTATTTTACTGAACTGAAAATACCATCCAATCATGACCCTGAATTTTAAAAGGTTTTTCTTTGTAATGATTATGAAAAACTGAATAATTTCATGTGTCATATGACAGTGAAAAAAGAAAACTACTTCCCTACATATGCCTGTTTATAATTGAAGTAGTAATTATACCAACTGCCTGCAATACATACACTAGCTACACGTTCTAAGCTGCCTTTCTCCAGTTAACATTTTTGTGACTGATATGTATAAACAAACAGAAATAGCTCTTGCTCTGCCAGTAATTTTTATGACAAGTATCTCACTCCACAATTACTTAATGTGCACTTTCTCACTATTTTAAGTACACCAGTCTTAGAGACCAGCCTCTGGAGATGGCAAAGAGCTGGCATTTGGGACATACTCGTTTTCATGGGAGATGTTCCACAATATTGTTACCAGTTGAGAACATTCTGTGACAATCACCACAGAGTGTACTGGGATTTTCAAAAAGTTGTTGCTAAGGAAGTTAAAGATGTGGAATAAAACCTTTTGGAAGAGTAGATTTTCTGCGCTTTCATTATTTGTTCCACGCAGTGATTGTTGGTAAACACGTGGTTCTCAGCTCCTGATATTTACAAGCACACACATATACTTTGAGTTAAACTGTATAATACAAAAAGAGAACCCTGGTTTTGTGGGGAATTTCATTCACTAGAACATCTTTGCCTCTTTTTCCATCTTTTTTAGAACGAAAGCTTCTGTGATTTTACATTTTATGTGTATAAGGTTTACATGAGGGAGCAGAAATAGAGGAGCTTGCAAATCGAGAGCCTTTTTCCTGTGAAATTAATGTCAACAGTAATATTGCAGAAGACTACTGAGACAAGAAAGACAGGCCACCAGGAGAGTGCTCCAAACATATGGCTGGAAGTGGGTTTCGTCCTCCTTTGTCCTAGACAAAGCTATTTTCTGGCTAAAGTGCTGTGGGATAGAACTCCAGACTGTGGAACACAGGAACATGAGCCTTACAAAACTGAAAATTGTTTTAGTACAAAAAAAAGATATGTATCTTTAACTGACGTGTAGTTTGAGCCTAATACTACAACTGTAGTAGTTCAACATTACTAACGTAAGTGTTTAGCAGATGAAATACAACCTATGTTATCTAAGAAGACAAAGAAATCCTAAGATGAGAAATGAAAAACGAAATGCAACCTAGTCAATATATTTAGTCAATTCTTTTATCTTTGAAAAGAGTCCCATAAACTTCTATATTCACCAGTGATCAGAAACTTGACTTCATCTGTATATTCAGAGAATCATGTGTCCATCATCAGTCTTTCTGGCATTACTAATTAAAGAATAATCTCCTGATTTACCAACATGAGCTGGAATATAAAAGAATTCAGACAAAACTGCTTTGGAATGAATAGCCCTGCAATTCTAAAATCCCAATTCACTAGGCCATGAGAACTTTAGGGCCATTTGGTGGAATACACAGTATAGATATCTGTAAACACATTTAATATGCAAATGGTAATATAATTATGTTTTAACATCCTTCCTTAAATTTTAGGTCGTTTAACAATCCAAGAGTTGAGATCATAAGAATTTTTTATAGTATTATAAGGGCACTATATGCTCCCTGATTAAAGACTCAGTAAAGATGCTCAACTACAGGAAAGCAGGCATGCCCTTCTGTTTTCAAAAGTTAGGATTCTAGCTATACAGACCCAATTCTCACATAGGGAGTGGAATATTTCTGGAATTGTGACAACACAAGATGTGTAACAAGTTTTCCGTCTTCTTTTACTAATCAAACAAGGAATAAAAGGAATTAAGAAGAGATTGAAGCAATTTTAGTTTTAGAAAAACAGAATGAATGTTATGGCTGAAGTTTTGTAGAAAATGCCAAACAGTTATAAACAGCCATTTTCTCTAATGGAAAAAGACATAATGATACCCAATGGTTAGAAGCTGAAACTAGACAAACACACACAAGAAATAAGAAGCATTCTGTTAATGAAGATAATTAGCAACTATAACAACTTATTCAGCAACTGCAGCAATTTCTTCACAATTTATAGATGTTGGATACAGAAAGCATTGGTCATTTCTTGTAAGACAGGCTTTGCACTCATCTGCAACTGTAATGATCTTCATCTGTCTCTGAATTCCTTTTTAACACTGCCATGGTCTTACTGATGCCTTTTATGATGGCACTAGTGGTATCTTCACTTAATATATTCAAGATCATTTTTATCAACACATCATATTGACGCTTGAGAGTCACAGCAGATCAGCTAATACACTCAATTTCTCATCCTTTGTGTTTTGCAACTGATGGTTTCCATTTTATGACAGTTTCATGTTACTAACCACTAAAGCTTACATTTCACACTGTGATATCTTACTGCATTTATACTGCTTAAGTTACCTGTGGTCCTCTATCTTTTTCTCATCTGACCCTCATCTTCAGAGGCCACACTTCCCATCTTTACATTACTGTTGAAATTTCATTGGTGCAATCCAATTATGACAAAACTACTAATGAAAATACCAAGACAGACCAGAAGCAGATGAAAACTGGGTTCCACTGAAGAAACCACTGAACTGTCGCTCTGAAATTCCTCAACTCAAGTAAAAGGAAACCTAAAATACCCCAAGGAAGCAAAAGAAAACAGGAATGCTACTGTGTTTTAATTCACAGGTAAAGAAAGACCAACTTTACAGACCAACAGCAACATTACAGATGTTACTTGAATGGCTGCCTGTGGCTGCAGTTTACTGAACACCAGAGTTCTGTATTATTGTCGACTGACAAGGCACTTTTCCCTAGTGCCTCTCCATAAAAGATGGTACCACATCTGCATTTATGTGAGGCAGAGGAATGGACAGACAGAAAACCATCAGACTGAAGAGCCTCCACAGGAATGAGGTGAGGAAGTAAAGCAAGTAGTCCTCCAAGAGGTAGAAACCAAAGACTGGGTTTCCAAAACAGCCACTTTAAGCTTGAGCAAGGTCACCTGGTGCAGTACGTGCATCCTTGAGTCACACACACACACATTCTGGTTTGCAGCATCAGGATGACTCTGTACAATTTTGCAGAATATCCCTGCAATATGCCAGTTGAATTCAAAAATGAAGCACCATTTGGCAGTGGCAAATATGATGAACTTAAAAGCAACAAAATACATAAAGAAATAATAAGAAAGAGTATCAGTGTCTGGGAATACATTTTTGCAGATATAAACAATCCCTCAAGTTTGGAGAAAAATTCACTCTGTGATATCATCTGTACCTTGGTAATTTGCATCATGAAACAAAAAGAGAGCTATTTACAAAAATATTTTTCACATTGCAGGAAATAGTATTTATTAGAATGGAAGAAGAGTTCCAAAAGGCAGGCAATCCTGTCATGCAGTATATCTCTTAAGTCATCGATAGCTTAAGTTCAGCTAAAGCATTATTTGGTGTTTGTTTCTCAAGTCTCTGTTTTTCAGCTTTTATATATATGGCAAACATTTTCTTTATGGTTTAATTTTCTTTTAAGGGCTTCTTATTTTTATACTCTCATTTTTTATACAAACTGAAATAACGTTATTACTTTATGTTCACATTTCTAAAATCTTTCAGTACCTTTGAAGTGTTATTGTCCTCATTAATATACAGCAACTTCCAATTTAGTACAATGTAAGAATGTAATTTAAGGTCTATTCCTCCCCCACATCATTTATAAAGTTGTCAAATAAAATTAGACTTATCACTAAACCTGGCAGTTCTTTAATGAGCAGTTCATCTTGGTTGTAATTATTTTTTGTTTGTGTATGTTCAGTAATTTTTCATTCTATGTCCTGCAAATTATTTTAACTTTTTACATTTTACCCATTGGAAATCATGAATATTTTCTATTTTCATTTTGGAATTTGTATCGACATAATTACATATATTGTTTTATACCTATAGAAAAATTTGAAGAAATAATGAATATTATCAAAGCGCCCAGTCCCAGTTTCAGATTTGAAGGAAAAATGAGGGATGATACCAGAAATACAGAACATCTCAGTGCAGTGTAAGGTACTAAATGTTGTTATCAAAAGTGCAGAGCTGCTACTACACAAACTGGAGTTTCCTCTCTTCTTTAGACTATATTTTGTTGTAGGTATGTTTGGCTTTGATGAGAGGTGGTAATTCCCATTGGTTCTGAAGGCACTGAAAAAAAACCCTAACTTAAAATGTCTTTTGCATCTTTGGTTATTACTATTCTAAGGAATCTTAAAGGTCATGTAAATAATACCAAATTTAAGGTATTTATCCTTTAAAACTCTATGTTATCTTTAGGACTAAATATCTTGAGATCATATGGACTTCACAATTGAAGGACAGGCAGCAATACCAGTTTTCAGCCCATCGTATCTTACTTTTTTGTGTGTTGTTTCTCATGTCACTTAAAAACCAACTTTTCATCGTCTATTTTGGCACCTAAACAAGCACTGCACTATTTATATTTTCTGTTCATGCATCTGCTTTGATATCCACCTTTGGCTATCAATATTCTACTTATTAATCTATGACAAGCTGTTAACCACTAAACGGAAGATGCTGGCAGTTGTTGTAACATCATCGTGCTCAACCTTTGCTGAGTTACTCAAGTCACCTTTCTGCACAAACAGAATGGTCTTAGTGAACTGCATTGCACTACAGTGTAGGAAGAAAGACACTGTCAGGGGTTTTAGTAGAAGATTAACAATAATTGTGAATTTTTAAAATGCATCTGTGTTGTCTCAAAGGATCTATACAGAGAGTGTCAACTGAAACTTAATATTATGAGAAAGAAACACACTCCACAGATTTCCCATCCTAGATAAAATTCCTGCTGAGTAATAACCTCAAACCTGAAATAACACTTCTGTGGCAACGAACCTTACCGTGCTATTTCTTCCAATGCTTTACTGCTCAAGGGCTATCCAAGAAAATAAGAGGTCACAATTTATCCACATTACATTGTTCTTTATATCTTATGATTTTGAGATTATAGTTGATATTAACGGAAGTGAAGAATTAATTTATTGATCAAAGTACATGCTTGTCACAGACAATTCTTTGTACAATACTGACACTGTACTTCAACCTTGAATTACAATTCAAGCGTTCTAAGCTAGTTTAAGGTACTGAAAATTTGCACTTGTTACTTTGTGTGAGCCAGTAAATGCATAAACACAAACTTCAGCTAGTGACTTGTGTGACTATATAGGTACTCCCAGTATATACCAGTTCAAATATTCAAAAGACTTCCAGTATCTTTAATTTAAAAGTGAAACAAATCAGAAACTTTCAGCCATGCCAAGGAGAAAAAAAATGCAGAAGATTCAGAGCAAATACAAAAAATAAATAAATAAATAAAAGAAACTATATCCTTTCTTGTTATGCATGCTCAAGAAAGAGGGATTCAAGTAGAAACAAGAAATTATGAGTGCAAGTTCCACAAGCAGGAAGGAAGGAATCTATCTTTAGGGGAGATTCAAACACCTGACTTTATTATAGGGAAAAAGGAAGTCTGGAAATGGATATGACTGTTCTCCATAAATACCTAGCAGAAAGAAACAGGAGGGAAGCAGAACTGCCAGGTAATTTTAAGAAGAGTATTAACAAAAGAACCAATGTGTATTAAGTGGTTATAAATACACTGAGTTAATAATTTAGAAGGCCTCTAACTTTTTCAGAGGACTAACATCTGGAACAGGCTTGCTACAGGAATACTTCATTTTAACGGCTAGCTGGCTACATTTAGGAATTTGTGATAACTAAGAATTCAGCTGTCTACAATAGCAGCTCCTTTCTGGTCCAGCGCTGCTTTACCTCTGTATATTTGATGCAGGGGGCAGGATGGTGGCAGGATATTTAATCATTGATCTCTAACTAAATTCTCCTGTGTCCTACTTTCCCTATTTTCTCAAATTTAAACTTTTTAAAATGGCAATCTTCAGTTGCCCATCTTTCTGTTCACCACTGTATTTAATTTGATTCAGCTTAGAATGAACTGATACAACATTCTCCTCCACAGTTAGCCCTTTTTTATTGGATGTATATCAAAACAGTCTATATCACATAAGTTTTCTTTTGATTCAGTGGCAAGACAATGTTCCTGTACGGAAATGCCAAATTATTCTCCTATCTGATCTTGCTCTTGGGTAGTAGAATCCCTCCTGGAGACAAAGCAACGGCTTACTATTCAACAAGCCTAGCCAAATCATAAATATAATGCTGGTTTTCTCTAGGGACAAGAAAAACTATCCAGGAAAAAGCAAAATTGTAATAGGCAATGTGCTGATTGAACTGCATTTTGTTTCCCTTGCAGTTAGCAGTCAAAATAAAAAAAGAGTATTGTATTAGTTATGTAAATTTAAGGACACAAACCATGCTATTTTGACTGTATGATATGGATTCTTTTAAACAAAATGTTAGCCATCATCAGCCTCCAAGATTTTTAAAGCAGTATATTGTGCAGTACAGATAGAAGACATCTTTGCATATCGTGATGCTTAGAGCTGTTAAGCCATACCATAAAATCTATGTAGGAGTAACACCCTGGCACCTAGAGTCAAAATGATCTCTCATTTTCTGTGTTGAGAATTTCTTTCCAAATAAAGTACAATTACAAAAAAAAAGCCGTCAGAAATGTGTTTTCTACACTAATATTCTGCAAACTGAGTATCAGAAATGGTGCTCAGCCTTTCAGAAAGAAATCATTATCTAGTCATTAACTTTTCTTTTACCCTTCCTCTCATTTTAAAAACCAAAGTGTAAATGAAACTGTTTAAGACACTATATTGCATACAACTAACTAAATGCTTATTCCCACAAAAATCAGCAAATAGGAAGGTGAAACATAATTATGGTCATTTACAGTATTATTTCTGACATCAAGCACCGAGTCTGCTCATTCACTCTTCTATGGGCAAACACCAATTTTTAATTAAGTCGCTCAATTAGAGCGTACAGGATGAGCAGCCCAAGCCAAACTGTTGAGCACATTCATAGCAATTACATTATAAAACAACTGAAAGATAGTGAACATGTATCTTATTGAAGTAAAATAGGTATCTTGTTAACTTGGAAAAACATTTCTCATCTTTAGAGTAAGGCAGAAGCAACAGTTACTGAAAAAAGGAAAAACTGAAAGTTGCAAGTGGCACAGTACATGTAATACAAATAGGGATAGTGTCAATTAGGTGGGATCATTAATACAGCAGCACTAGTGTCTGTAGAGAAAGACACTGTTGAACAGTTCTCTGTTTCTGTACAAAAGTCAGATTCAGTTACCTTCCAGATGTATTTTTTTGGCCCTCAGCTCCCGTTTCTGCACATGCACACGTGCGCGTCCGTGCTCCTCGGTGTAACACTTGGAAGGATTGTGTCTTTTCCTGTGTTAAGTGCAACCTATCCGGAATGTCAAGCACTAATCTTCAAAAAGATGCACATGAGCTGAGCATGCAAAAATGGGCAAACACACTGCTCAGCCTGCAGGACTCCCTATGTTTACAGAAGAAGGCTTTTATACACACTCATCTACATCTGAGTGGGAAGCCCTGGGAATCTGACCAACACGTTTCTAAGCTTCTAAATGCATGTGTAGTATAGACAATGATGATACATTTACTTAATAGGTTCATGTGTTTAAATAATTGACATTTCCGCAATAAACATACTTATTTTTCACTTGCACTAAACACTACAAATATAACTAAAACGTTTTGCCATGGACACTACTGAGTGATCAAATTCACGCAATGATTGTCTGATGGGAAAACCTACCTCTTAGCCAGAACTTGATTATAAACATCTAATGCTGTTCAATCTCAGTAAAAAAATTACATGAAATTCAGCTTCATATATAGTTTGTGACTCCTTTCATCATGTGACACACACCCATGATCCTTTCAAACAGGATAAGGTGTTTGCAGAGCGGAAAATATGTGTCTGTAGCTCTTGAGAATGTACAAAGCAAACCATAAGTAAGATTTAAGGTGCAAAAAAACAGTTTCTTAATTAAAAAAATGAAGTCACCAAGGTGGAAGCCTTCCTATATTTCTGCCTTTTCTGCGACTACACTTATTTTTCTACAGCAAAGCACAATTTTACATGAATTTCCTTCTGCTTGGTTTACATGTTCAAAACATGCATAAAAATACAATAAAAAGGGGAAATGCAGTTCATTTACAGTTCAGTGCTGAGAGATCCATCATCCATACTGCTCCAGCTGTAAGCACTAACAATTTCTGAGTGAGGCCATTAGTGTATATGGCACACTCCACTTTTTTTTCCCCTTTCTAATGACAGTGATACAAGCTACCCCAGCTTCGTAAGTGAGCGTACTACTGTAAAAAAAGACAGGGGATTTAACTGGATGTCTCACCACACCTCATTGCCTAAAAGAGTTAACATGAAGCTGTATTTGAAAGGAAAGGCCAATAACAGTATTTTTTCTTGATAGAAATGTTCTTGTTTACACAAACATGGTGCATTGGGCTGATTCTCATTATGCCAGCACAGAATCCAGGTAGCTACAACACCAAAGTCCGCGTATGGGGACAATACAAGACAGCACAGAACAAAGAACTGAAGGGGTTGATTTACACCTTCTATAAACTCTGAGATCTTGCTCATGTAAGTGTTTCAAAAACAAAGATTAAATTCAAAACAGGTTTTTTTGGCACATCTCCTTTAGAAGGCAGAGCATATTTCTTTAAGAATAGGAGATACCCCTGTGAACATCTCCTAACCTATTACATTTTTACCTTTTTAGAAGATTTTTTTTTCCCCCCAAACTTCGGATTATTCTTTTTTTATCATGGCAAAATGTATACTAATTAGGGTGACCATAGCATGTGCTTTGTGATTATTCTTTTTACTCAAACTACAAAAAATATTTTTCCCAAGTGACGTGCTCCATAGTGGTAATGAAATTAAAAAAAAACCAACCCAAAAACCCAACATTCCACTGATACAGCACCAAATCCTGAATAACTGTCTAGCTTTTTCCCGACGCAATAAACATGCAGGATATTTCAAATGTTCCTAATCAGGTAAGTTACTAATACAAGAATGCTTAGATTTTCTTGGTAGAATTCTATGATTTCAACCAAGATGGACCTTGTTTATATTGCAGAATACAGTAGCTTATATCAAAGAAAGGCTATAAAACAAGTTTTAAACATACAGAACATTATGGAGAAACTCTTAATTGAATTTATGCCAGACATAAATCAGGTCTGTATTGACTTACAGAAATCAACCTCACTTTTTTTTTAATCAGATTGCAAACACAAAGTCATACACTGCTTTAACTAAACTACCTTTTTAAATCCGCTGAAGTTAAACATGTAGAAAGTTCTATTTGGGTTTACCTTAGAATTCTGGGAGCCTAACACACTGAAAGCCAAAGTCACGTAAGCTTGCCTTCCTACATTGAGTCAGCAGGGCTCACTGAAAGAGCTTTAAACTGGTTGTGAAGGGGGGAACAGATAAAACCAGGCTCACTAGAGAAAAGCCTGGATATAACTAAAATGATCAACAACTGTGTGTTTATACCCAAATAAAATGTTATACTAATGTAGTTTATTTACACGTGTTGATATATGTGTGCATACCAATGCATACACTACAGCTTTGGATAATCAAAATGCCCCTCTTAAGAGAGCTACGAAAAAAAGCTTTGTTTTGGAGAGCAATATAATTTATCCTCTAAACATCTTCATATAGATAGAGGGAATAAAGTGGAAAACAAAGAAATGATAAAATGCATTTTGTTGTGATGCTTCACTAGAAATCAAGATCATAAAGGCCAAAAAATTTCCAGTCAGGACCAAAGGCTTTTTAAATCTTTTAAATCTTTTGTTGTGCTTGTGACTATAGGTTGAAATGATTGATTTTCCTCTCTGACAGTATCTTAAATTGTGTGTCACACAGTCAAAATTTAAAGCTTGATAGGTCCACAGTACAATCTTAAGATCATTCAAAGAAGCTCAAAATTTAATTAAGAAAAACATTAGACCAATTAAGACTAAATGGTAGTATAAAATATTAAGGTAAAACATGTATTAGTGTGACATTTGCATTTTTATGAAGTATGAATCACAAAGAAATAAAAACTGCTGCTAAATTTCTGTTAAGTCCCTTTTAAAAAATCTTGTTTCCATGGCAATGCTGAGAATAAGTTTTCAGAGGATGTAAGATATGGATTTTTTTATTTAAACAAAAAAAAGAAAAAAGAAAAAAAGAAAAAATCCACACAAACCCAACAGTTTAAATGAGAAATAGCAACATCATGGCCTCTTTTCAATTTTCTAATATGCCCAAGAGGCACAGAAAATAAGTTACCAAGCCATCAATGCCAGGATGAATACAGGAGGACAGACCCCTATTTATTCTACTATTTCACAGTATGCTTCTAAATAAGCACTTTCACCAGTATAATTCTGCTGCAAACACACTAATTGTTAAACAGACACCAGTATTTTTGCAATCTGAAGGCCTACTAGTGCTCATTCAATCAGGAAAGCTTAATAACAACACCACTCATTACCGAGATGAGCTGAAGTTCCACTACAAAGGCTACCTATGACAAAAGTAACCAAGTGATTCTTCTTTTACATTCCAGATCTAAGAAACCTTGTTCAAGTCTCTAATGAGTAATCAGGGATTGAGGTTTCTAGGTTACAAAAATCCTATTGTGGCAAAAAAGGCAGAAATCTAACACCCAAATCAATACTGTATTACTCTCTCCACAGGCAAGAGCTGCTGGGTCAGGAAAATCATGAAAAATTCATAGTGAAGGTGGTCAAGTTGTCCATAAGATAGAGAAAATAATGCTATATCTAAAGATCCCTTGAGCAATCGAAGACATTTTATAGATTTCACCATGGATAAGTGCTGGTTTGTTTCATCTATGCACCTTAATACTGTTCCTCTCATTTCTAACAGTAAATGAAGATGCTTTGGTTGCTGTTTACTATCTTTCTTATTTACTTTATTAATTTTGCAGTCTTTGTGTTCCAGTGTTGCAATAGCCACTCACAGGAGAACTCCCAGTCATTTCTTCTAGTAGAAAAAGTGGGTAACACATCTTGGAGGAGTTCTCCCTGTAAATTCCTCAGCAGGTGTAAGCATTATTTTGGCTACCAGAAAAAGTTAAAAAATGTCCTGCTCCTTTCTGTGACATCACTTGTGTAAAGGGGCACCAGCAACAGGCCTTCATCTTTTATAAAGTCTAAACTCTCAAACATAAAACAGAAAGATAGGATTTTACCTCAGATCAAGGTAATAGAAGGAAAACAAGTGTTTAAATAACCACATGTGGAAAAGCCAAAGAAACAAAGATATGTTCATGACTAGTAACTGTTTACAAATCCCCATTCTTCCTGCAGCATTATTTTCTAACAAATCAACAGTAAAAAAAAACAAAGAAAAAAAGCAAAATGGCTAAGCAGGTCCCCCTGCACAGTCCATGTTAAAGTAACTAACAAGAGGAACTCTAACAATAGAGAGAAATGATAGAAATCAGTCAGATGAAATGACGTAATTCTTTCTAAAGCTTCCTAAACATTTCTGAGCATTCTACAAAGGTGCATTCCTCCACAAGTCACAGAAACACAAAGCTTTCCACTAGGATGAGCTGCACAGTTATTCACACCGGCACAAGACTTAAACATTCTATGAGTCAAGACGCTGTGTGGAAAATAGATATAGCCATGATTAAACCTGTTATGTCAAAATAGGCTAAACAACATTAGAAAGACCCTGCATCTCTGCCACCAAGGAAAAAGAGACAAAGATGAAAACCACTAGACCATTTTGTCAATTGTCTGTATGATGCAGTATTATCTCCTGTTTAATATATTAGCAATCCCTATCTAGTGAGCTAAGAAATGTTCAAGTTTTTTATTGTATTAAAAAAATACTCCTGACACATGAAGGTAATTGTCCAAGTATATTGCCTCTCCAGAAACACATGAGCTGCAATCATAGCCAAGCTGTTGGAATAATTTATAAAACCATGAATACAAGGGCAAGACACATTCTCTCCGAGACCTGAATGCACTGGACATTCCCCTACAACATCTGTATCACTGACATCATTGCACAATGCCAATCAACGCCGCAGAAGGCAGTATCCTCCAACAGGTATATTTCATCTTTTAAGACAAAATTTACGACAATTGTGGAAGAATACTGGGACAAAATATTATCATTAGAAAAGCATTTTAAGTATTTGGCTCGTGACCAAAACATGATTTGTATAAGCAGGACATGAACTTCAGTTAGAGGGGAAGTCATCACTACGTGCCTTTATTCTTTGATATTTCTGTCACCTGTGCCTCACATTACTGGTGTTAAGGCATCCATCATATTTACAGTTTCTGAGAGAAGAAAGGTAATTACTGACAGAAGCTTTTCTTCTGGGAAGATCACAGAAGAGAAGTCCTGCATTTACGGGTGGTGACTCCCTTGGACATAGGAACACGATCCCAGATAGCTGACCAGGAACAGAAAGAATCTGTCTCTCATACTTTGTTTACTGGAGACAATAAAAAGAAGTACAGTGTCAAAGGTACTTGCTTTGAAATGCCTCATAATGCTCAGATATTTGCAGCATATACTGCAATTATGACACTGCCATATACTGTTGTTCCATTATCACTGCAGGAAGCTCTGAAGTTTTATGCAACCTTATTTGAAAGTACATGAGAGAATGTAGAGAGATTGGTGCAAGGGAATGTAAGGGCCAATTTTCCATGGTGCTAATAGTACTGAAATCTCACTAAAGTCAATGGAAACTCAGTGAAAATTTGGCACTTCGCAAGATTTCATTTTCAAAATTACTTCATTTACATTTGAAAATAGTGAGTCCATAACAGGGACCTTGTGCAATCCCTTGTGGCATCTGTATTCCCCTAGCAGAGTACATATCAGTGCAGAAAGCAGAGAAGGTTATTATGAAGTAGAGGGGTAAAATCAGCTGTAAGGAAAAACTCAAAGATTATTGGCATGCTGTAGTATGATCAGGCAGTATGGATTTCAGCTACGTGCCAGAATCACAGAAGATCATGCACATGAACATCCATCGCCAACTTAGCGCTGGATGAAAAGCAGTGGTCCACCAGACTCACCAATGATGGCATTTGACCTGTAGACCACAATATTTCAGGGGTTTTTTTTGGACATTACACTGAGCATTCAATTAGTAAGGTTTTCCCCAAAACGTGTGTCCTAAAACGTTACCTTGGAGAGATGAGAGTACTAGAAAAACCTGTATGTGAAGCTCTGGTTCTTCAGGGAGAGCCATGGACCAGGCTGACCCGTCCATTCTCACTGCCTCCTATCAGCTGAACTCTGGACTGATGCTGGAGTGAACTGGCGTGTGGCAAGGGAACTTTGCAGTCCCTGTTTTAACCAACTCATCCAGAGGTTTCAATTTACATTGCTAAGGTCACAAGTTCTCTGGCTTAATGTATTTGCAAGAGTAGCACAAAAAGACTGCCATTCATCTTATTGTACCTTCTAGGCATTATTTATTAACACTAACACTGTTATTTGTGTGGTAGAGAAGACCTTTTTTCTTTTTCTCCTTACACACATTTCTCTGCACAAAAGTTCCCTGAAATACTCTGTTCTGAGACGTTATCATAGCATGTAGATACAAAACTATAAATAGTCTCATTACAAAAGAATGAATTATTAGGAAAAGGACTATACAAATTTAAATAAACAAAACCTGTGTGACTTCCAAAAAGATAAGTACAGTCCCCAAGACAATGTGAAAAATTTTGCATTGGATCTTGTTCGTGACACACTTCATCTTCCAAAACAGGTAAAAAGCCAGAATGTTTCTCATTCATTTTCCACACATGCAGTACATCTTTTAATAAAATAATCTTTGCATTTAGTAGAATACATTTTACAAACTGATAAGCATAACATTACATCAGAAAGGAAAATGGCTGTATCATTTACTACGCTCCCATCATTCAGTATAATATCTGTAACAGTCTGCATCTTCTTACAATAGTCTAACTTTACATTACTACAAAATAAAATGTTATAGATTGTAAAGGTCTGTACAAACAGGACCGTATTTTAACACAGAAAACTAGACACTATCACTGCACTTGCCTTCAAAAATATTCATTCCTTTCTTTGACATTTTTTTGGCTTACACAACAGGGTGCCAAACATTTGTGACAGCTTACAATAGAAAAACAATATTGCTTTTAGTTAACAATGTTAGCTATGAATATATATTGACAGCATTTTCACTGCAGATTTGCTGCCAACATAATACAAAGCAAATAGCATTCAATATGTTGGAACACTCAGGGGAATTAAAGAGTTTCAAAAACAAATTTATGGCATTAGGTGCTGCATGCTAAATCTAATGAAAATGCAAATTCGGAAGGATCTCCCGCACATACTTCATGCAAAGGAATACAGTTTGGCAAAGTGATAAAATTAAGATTGTTTAAGTCAGGAGAAAATTATGTTAAAATGCCTTGGCTTGCTTCGCTTTCTCTAAAGCCAGTTTTACCACAAAGATTAATATTTCCCCCACCTTTCTGCTTAGTTCCTTTTGAAGCACATCAGAGAGAGACTATTAAACAGCCAAACTCCAAATGCTCCCAAATGTTTTGAGAAAATACAAATACCTAGGTGTATACTTTTAATATTTTTGATTTTACTACTAGCTCTATACAGCCATGGGCATCACTGCTCCCTTGAAAGAGCGGAAGCTGAGTTTTGCTTCCGAGCGTATGTTTATTATTATATAGAGAACAAAGCAAGCAGTGGATAGAAATTATGGCTTAAATCTTATTAAAATACTGAAATGTACAGCAATGCTTCAGTGTCATCCCCTATATATTAAAATGTACTTGTTAAACCAAACATTTATTAGCGGTACTTTATAAGTGACGCGACATTAATGGGTTTTAAAGCATTTACAAGACAAATTAAAGTAGGCTAACAATACCCCACTGCCAAGAAAGCAGGAATTATTCAGATTTTGTAGCTGCTGAATATAATCTGTTATGAATTCTTAGATGAACTTGATATTTATTATCCCTTATCTATATCAAGTAGCTCAACACTGATATCTACCAGTGCTTGCAAGACATAAAAATATTATGTAAATTTTAAAAGAACCACTTGAATTTCTATTCACATGATCACTACCAGTTAAAAATACAACTGACCTACAAAGATCAGCATTCCTTTTCAGTATATTATAGCTATTTTCTTTCTTATTTTCTGATATGGGATATTGCTTTTATCTGGTTCATGACACACTTTTAGTTCTTACTTTCAAATAAGAATGGCTGTGTTTTATTTACCACATTTCTTACATAAACCTCTACGGATTACTTGCAAACTAAAACCAGCTACACAAGAGACCATGCCTAGCAGAAGCAAGAGGTGATAGCATTAATCAAAATATTTTCAACTGTGAGTTGTTTCTTTGCTTTAATTCAAGTGGACTGAACTAAAACTTTCGATAACTATTTGGGGGAAAAAAAAAAAATGCTCTGTCAGATCCTGGGAAAAACTTTGCAAAACATGAGTTGATTATTCTATTATTCTCTGATCTCCTAGTAAATGCTCAAAACTCAGAAGGGACTAAGACTTAACACTTGATATTCTCTTATATATCTATAAAATTACATAGTTTGTGAAAACAAACTCTTCACAGGCTACCCTGCAGTCTGACTGAAGCGTTGAAATACACTGTGTACCATCTAAATACCAAAGAAGGAGGAGAAAAAAAATAAAGAAAAAAAAATAAAATAAAATAAAAATATATATTAAAAAAAAAAGGAAAAGTATCTTATTTATGGAACAATATTTGTATTTAACCACTGAAATATAAAATTAGTATAATCCATAATTATCAAACCCACTATACCATTGAGCAATTTATGAATTTCAGGTTTATTAGAAAGCTGAATGGAACCTATTTTTGGTCTAAACTTGGCCACCACATAGTTTACCATGAGACTCATACTACTTGCATTATAGAACAGTCTAAACTGCAAAATTATACAGTGCTTCCCACTCTGGCGAGAGAGCCACAACTCTACATTTAGAGTCGCAAAGAAAAAGCAGGAAATGCAAAGCTCCTCTTTCTGCTAAGCTATGAATTTGAAAACACACTTTCTAGCACATCAAGCACAATATGGACCTGTATAATATAAGCATCAAACCAGCTGAGTTTTTTAAGAGCGGAAAGACTCTTAGACTGGTGGAGATGGAGTAAACACAGTTAATTTGTTAACATCTCCTCTGTCGCTTTTCACTGACTGTCAAGGAAATCATATTTTACACTTTTTTTCAGTATGTGCTTGGAAAGGATTTCCTAGTAATCTACACTAAATCTCACTGAAGAGTGGCAACAGAAATCAATATGTGTCTCTGAAGAATAATCTAGCCAAACATTTATATTTAGAATATTCATTTGTATTTATGCATGAGAAATTCCGGGGGGGGGGGGGGGGACCTTCTTCTTCTCTTAAATCAAAACTTCTTTTTTTTAGTTCGGTTTTTATAAGAAACGGTTTTTAATAAAAAAAAAAAGTCAATTCTAATTTCTTTTGGGGTAAAAAAAAACA